>JAPYYQ010000317.1:0-122650 GCA_030522585.1 Anagyrus pseudococci
AAAAATAGGGGTATTTTTTTTTTACAAAAAGACACGGTTCAGATAGTTAGATGGATGCTATCTCGCCTAGATTCGGCTCAGGATTTAATGGGTTAACCTCGAGACTTGCGACTCCCCGGCCATTGCTCGCTCCCTCTCTCTCGCTCAGCTTCTGGTATTCGGCTTCTCCTTCCACCACCACTGTCTCTTGCTTTGCTCTTTCTCTCTGTCTTGCGCTCGACCAAGTCCTTCTCTCGATCTCCGGCCGCTGATAATTTGCCTGCCTCCCCACCACCCCACCCCCCGACTTCTCAGCGTAATCCTTCGATTTAGCCTACGACTCCGTGTGATGGTCCATCGACCTGTTGTGGCACGGAAACTCGTGTGTCCCGCTGTAGTGTGGGTATTCCTTAGCTCAATCTTCTCGTCGATTCTCCAATGACGAACGTGTCCAGCTATATACGATATCATTACGATTCGCATTTTTATTACCTTTCCTCTATATACACGATATTTGCGAATTTTATTTCTACCGCTCGGATATAGTTTTTTCCCCCGGATAAATAAGTCACTGGTACACGACCGAGATTATTCAGAAAAATCAGTGCTAATTATTTTAGAGCACTTTAAAGTCATTACCGAGGGTTATTACAGTTTTACGGCTCCCGATAAATCTAATTGCGCTGATAAATATTTATAAATCCCGCTAGGCTGTAGGATTAAAAAAAAATAATAAAAAGTAATAATCATAATCACTAGGTTAAATTGGACGTAGTCGAGGTAACGTCGGCGTTCAAAATGATTTTTTATTTTTTCGAAGCGAAACTAAGGCGCATTAAATGTTGCATCTGAAAAGGCAGGATTGCCAAATTGCACGAGTAGTGGCAGCAGCAGCAGCGGCAGCTAATCGCTAATCGACGCTAAAGAGGAAGTACCGCGTGCTCCAGATAGTCGTTGTTCCGCGAAAGCGCGAGGAAGCCGCAATGGCTGCAGCCCGTTGTAGTAATACACAGCCCGTACATCTCAGTCTCCGGGGCGAGTGTAGGAAGAGCGTGACGCGAAGAGGAGCAAAAAAAGGAGAAAGCCGCTCTCCGGCAATTAGGCGACGTCGTCGTCGTCGTAGCATTTAGCGTGATTCCCCGGCGTCCCTTTTATTCCGCCTCTGCGTTTCCGCCAGCCTCTCACCCCCTTCCCCCGGTAGTCTACGGCTTCTCGGCCGGCGTCTCGGCAGCCTAACGCTGATCGCCGCGAAAAAAAGCACGGGAGCGAGTATAAGAGGGCAAAAAAAAAAGAAAATGCATAAAGACCGGCTCTCTCTAATGTCTTTCTTTCGGTCTGATTGCAGCAACTGTTCCGGAGTCAGGCGCAAGGAGCGACGCCCCAGCAGCTCCAGCTGCTCCAGCAGCAGCAACAGCAGCAACAGCAACAGCAGCAGTACCTAGCCGCCTCGCAGGCCCAGCAGCAGCAGCAACAGCAGGCCCAGCAGCAGCAGAACTTCCCGGCGACGCCGTACACGGTAATCGGCGGCCAGGAGCCCTACATCGGCCTCGTCACCGGGGCGCCCCCGGTCGTGCCGCCCTACTACGGGCCCTGGGTCTACCCGGCCGGGCTCCTGCCCCAGGCGCCGCCTCAGGCCGCGGCACCGCCACCCCCGCGACGCCCGCTCACTCCGTCATCCGCCGCGGCGGCGGCCGTCGCTCAGGACACCGCCAACAATCTCGCGCAAACGGTAAGCTACATCTCTCTCGACTCTTTCGTTTCTCGCTTCTACGCTACTTCCAAGATCCCCTTCTCTCTACTCTTCCTACTCCTGGTTCACGGTGTTAATGACCTTGGGCAGAGCGAGCAGCTCGCTCGGCTCGCTTGCTGCACATTATTACACGCGGAAATTGCCTCCTGGACGGGGGGCGAGCTCTCTTGAATATACAAGTGACTTTTTTCGGAATTTTATCGGGCGCGAGGAGGGGATACGAGCCAGTGGAGTGGGGAGGAGGAAACAAGAGGAGGGGCAAGCACGGCCTAAGAGATTCTTTCTCTTACTTTTATTTTTTGTTTTTTTTTTCATCTTCCTTAATTTTTCTTTCTTTATTTTACCCCGAGTGTTTAACGTGCTTGTGCCTTCGACGAGTGCTTGATAAATTTTAAATTGCCCCGTTGGTAACGTCGGATTATAAGCGTAGATTGTTATCAAAAACGACAATTACCATATTTACGACGCTGCACGAGCGAGCGAGCGCGGTCTGTTTTAAAATATAAAATATATGATGGGGCGGGGGGTGGAGGAGCTGCATTATCTCATGACTAAAATAATTTTGCCGGCCGAGAGTTGTGTTTCATTTGAAATTAAAATTTCGCGCCTTTCATTCGACCCTGTAGTTTATAACTACCCTTAATAAATAAATAAATTATTTATGATCACTTTTTTTTCTTTTTGCGATAATATTATTATTATTGTTGCTGTTGTAGTTTTCTATTCATAACCACCAGGATAGCATTTAATTCTTCGTCGCAATAAATTACCGGTCACGCGTTTATGAGGCTAAAACACCAAAGCCTACATCTATATACATATTCAAACGCCGACGATAAAACGCGTTACACAATAAACCGTCTAGCCAGATTAAATGACCGCGACAATAAAAAGATATAAAAGTTCAAGTGGTTGAATAAGGCGAAAAAAGAAAGAATAAAGAATATCGTGATCGCTGGTTAATTATTATGCAAGAGGAGTGAGCGAGAGAGAGAGCCGGAGTCGGCAAGTCTCGACCTTCCAGACCAGCCGTATATTATTATATTTCGCATTGACCAGTCAGTTTACGGCTCGAGTAGCGGGAGGAAAAAGAAATCAATGCCTCAATCGTTAAATTCTTTCTCGGCGCTGTGTTGTAGGTTCAAGGCCAGTACCAGGTGATACCGGCTTACTATGATCAGAACGGCTCGATCGTAATGGGTGGCGTGCGGGGCCTCGGCTCCGCGGCCACGCCAATGCGCTTGGTCAGTCCGGCTCAGGTGATAGTAAACCGCGCACCTTCGCAGCCACCCCCGGGACCGCAGGCGCCGCCACCACCGAGTCTCTACAGCCAGGCCACCCCGACGTCCGGTCACAGCAACGCCACCCCCGGCGAATGTCTGGGTGAGTACCTCTCGATTCTCTCTCATCTCTTATTCTTTTCTATATACTTATATACCGATCATCATTTCATCGTTGCTTATCGTTTACCTTATCCACCGATTAACCACCCGTCATCACTACTACCGCATCTGGCACCGGCACGTCAATGCTCAAAGCGCCTGCTAAGCTTGCCGATCACACTAAAAAAAAGAAAAAAAACATAGCTCCTACGCAGACTAAATGCAGGAGTGTGTGATCGGCGATCGAAGCGGCTAAACTTGACAGCGACACGTGTATTAATCACGCGAGCTCCACGGCTCCCTCTCTCTTACTCCAGAAGCCCCCGACGCTCATTAATTACGTTTAACAAACTGCCTCTTCACCATCATCCCTCCTCTTCCTCCTTCCACTAACCTCCCCCGTCATAACCTGTAAATTCTGTACATACTCTGTTGTTTCTCTGGGCCTTGTCTGCCTTAGCCTCGCGTGTGTGTTTATGCGCCCTACTCTATCTCTCTCTCTCTCACTCTCTCTATATCTCTATCTCTCTCTACGCCAAGTCATTTGTCAACTAAAACTAAAGCCGCACGCGAGCTAGCGCAAGATAGCCTAACGTACGGGCTAGCCGGGCCATACCTCTCGCGTACTACCGATAACTATACGTGGGGGAATGGGGGGTACACACGAAGAGAGTAAGGGCAACGTGTGCCTCTCTTCGGACGTTTGCGTTGCTAGGCGGCCCGGCGCAAGAGCCTAGCCTCCCCCGCGTTACCACACGCTCTATCCAACAACGACAGACCAGCAGCACCACCATCCTATATATAAAGCTCCTTTTGCGCTTACCCCTTTCTCCGAACCGGTCTCAGCTGGGTGTAGACGAAAGAAAGCTACATAAAAAGAAAGAAGGAAAAAACAGAAAGAAGGCGCGTTGCGTGATGGTTGCGGGCTTTTGTGGTGCAGGTCTGGCGGCGTGCAGCGCGGCTGCCGTGGTTGCTCAAGCCCAAGCAGTCGCCGTGCAGCAGGCCCAGCAGCAGGGCTCAGGACTCGCCGCTGGCTTAGCGGCCCTGGGCTACGGAGGCTCTCCCCTCGGGGCCCTCGGCTCGCCGGCCCAGCTCCAAAGCACAGGTATACACCACCAACCTCCCTCGAGACACCCCCAACAACCCCCTCTTACCACTATACATCTCTATCTCTCTACCCCTACGACTCTTACCACCACCGATCTCTCTTTCTCTATCTGTCGTTCTTGGTCTTTCGGACCCAATCTTTGATTTTCTGGATCCTCGACTTTGTGTGTGTGTGTGCGTCTGTCTGTTTTTTTTCTTTGAGTTACGCAAGCTCGCGCTTCTTCACCGATTTCACGCGTAGCTTGTCTCGGAAATTGCGTTTCCGCGCGGCTCTTATCAGCAACTATGAAATATTATGGGCTGGCTTTAAAGTAAAAATAGTCGGGGTACGCGGAGAGCGCGCGCGCACACGTTTGTGGCTTTCGTGCGAGAGCTCAGTCGAGAAAATTCATGAGTCACATGCGTCAGAAATAATGTACCGTCTATTAGAGCAAGCCCGTCACGTCAGTTGAAAACTTAAAATAACAGCGCTGAACTTCGTTTTCTTTTTTTTCTTTTCTTTTCTTTTTTTTTTTTTTTTAAGTAAACGTATAGGAGAGAAAAATAGTGACGAACTCGAAAAAAAATTACGGGGATCCTTCTTCTCAACTTCTCTTGTATATGCATATATATTAATACACACACTTATATATATATCTCTACATACACTCGAATAATACGTATGTGTGTATGTACATCTGTCCCTTTACATAACGTCTACTCATTCCCTTTATCCCTAACAAGCAACTATCGACCAACAAACATGGGCTTTCACTTGTAAATATGTGTAAAACTTTATTGAATCAACTCATGTTTTGTATACCTTGTTCATTGTTCATATATATTTAGTTTGTATAATGTGAAAAATGTTTGTACTAAAAAACTCGCAAGTGCCATGAAACGTCGGTGCAACATGCCGAGGACACGTTTAACGATTTTACAAAGTTTTGTCTCTCTCCGCTCACACACGCACATTACATGTATACTTAATTATTTATATATATGTATATGAATATCTCCCATCTATCTGTATATCTATCGTTACGCATCGTCAAAAACCCCTGTGTGCCAGTAACCTTGAAAATTATTGTAACATCGTGCAATAGGTTTGGGTCTCGGAGCATCGTCTACTGGTAGGAGGGATTCCTTCGATAGAAACACTTCTGCATTTAGTCCCAGCTTAGAATACAACCGAGGAAAATGGCCGCAGAACTACGGCGCTCTTGGTGAGGGCATGATCCTTATATCTTTATCTAATCTTCAGAAGTAACATTAATAATGTTAAACAAATGGATTTAAATCTTAACATTTTTTTTCTCCAGGAGTCATTCTGTATAATATACGTATAAACCTTAAATTCAGCTTACCTTTCGTTTTCTTTTTACATAATAACGTCACTAAATTGGTAGAAAAAACTTTCATATTTAACTGTACATTTTATTTTAACGTTCTGTGAATATACACGTATAATTTTCTTTCTCTTTTTTTTTTTGTAGATAAAAAGTTATATTTCCGTTCATAGCGCTCATTTAAAACTTAATGTCGCATTTGTAAAAAAAAAGTCAATGGTTATCGACTTTTTTTCCACTTCACTTTGTAAATAGTTCATTCTTTTTTAATTGCATTAGCACGTGTAAATTTGTACAAAGCAGTAGATTTTCCAAAGTCGAAAATGCGATGCCAAAAATGCAAAAGTCACTGTCTGTCTACTTTAGGTTTGAATAAATAGCGTACAAGCGTAAGGGTAGATAATCTTAAAGTTATTGATTGAGATGATAAAAATTTAACGAGACATTGTTTACATAAACGTTTGACATTGAACAATTTTACGTAATTGCCTTATACATTTTTAGCTACTTTACCTAACAGTTGATGTTTTATTAAAAAAGTAAATTGAAATACCTTATCCTACGGCACACTGGGGTACAATATCATTTCAACTTTGCCATTTTCAGACATTATTCAATTTCTGCCTTCTATTATAACCTATTTGATATCTCTTCTAAAATCATATTACTGCTCAAAAGTACCCTAGTGTAACTAATGTATCATTTTTTTTCTTACTTAAACAAGCGTTAGTATCGTACGTTGTGAAATGGAATATCGTCACTGTAAAATATTGACAGTTTAACAATAATTTTTCTTTTCAAATACGCCAAATGAAAATAAGACATTCGTATCAAGTTATTTCTTGCAAATCCATTTATTTAGCATTTTTAAATGTAAATAACTTAACATTGCTTGCAACACAACAGCGTAACAAAAATTGATTTCTACAAGATTCAACGGGTAAATGTTTTCAACGACATATCGTCTGCATAAGCGTAGTTTGAAGTTTGAAGAACTACTTTATTTATCGCGACGTAATTAAAGGAACACGATTTTTTCCGCGAGTTTACGTAAAAACTTTTCTCGTCGGTATAAGCAACGTCGTTCTTAACCCACGACGCGCGCGCGCTTATTAAAAACTTTCAACGTCGAATCGCCGTAAAATTAAATATGTATCGATAAAATGTATATATACATTTGTTACGCTGTCCCCATCCAGCGCTCTCTCGACAACTCAACAAAACCCCCCCTGGCAAGCGTGGCGAAGAAAAGTCCTGCGACTTTTCCTGCGCTGCGAAGCCCGCCCTGAGCCCTCTCTTGCCCCCCCCCCCCTGTTGCCCCCACCCACATCTCAACATATATCCAGTGAAAGAACGTACTGTATAATAATGATACGTAATGAATTAGAATTTACGAACGCAGGCACCGTGACCGCGTCGCCGTCGCCGCTCGGTCTGTCGCTGACGCCGCCGCCGTCAATCGGCGGCTCCCTCGGCGGCCTCGTCGGCAGCGCGAACCGCGTCTCCGCAGCCCCGGGGGCCGAGGCCAAGTTCCGCGCGAGCGGCGTGCCCGCGCTCACGACCAACGGCGTCTTCGGCTCGAGCAGCTCCCTCTTCCCCAACCTCGTCGGCAAGCCTGGACGCGCCGGGGCCGCTGGGGTCGGCAGCGACAAGAACACCGGCGGCAGATCCCGCCTCCTCGAGGACTTCCGAAACAACAGGTCAGAATACACACAGCCCTACTCTGTCTTTGCTGTCTCTCTCACCCTCTATAGATTTTACTGAACGACGAGCTTGCTCCCGCAGATTCCCGAGCCTGCAGCTCCGCGATTTGGCCAACCACATAGTCGAGTTCAGCCAAGATCAACACGGATCTCGCTTCATTCAGCAGAAATTGGAAAGAGCCTCGGCCAGTGAAAAGCAGCTCGTATTCCAGGAGATTCTTGCCTCGGCATACTCCCTCATGACTGACGTCTTTGGCAACTACGTCATCCAGAAATTCTTCGAATTCGGCACCCCCGAACAAAAGTCCACTCTTGCCCAAAAGGTAAGTTGTCCTCGTTGTTGCCTCAACTGTCGCCCTTCCGTTTGATATCTCGCTAAAGTAGTTTATAGCCGCGTTTCAAATTTCGCGGACAGATTGGATTTTATAGCGGACGGTTAAAAAAAAAAACTGTAATTACCTCCTCTTTTGTTCTGATGATGTAACTTGCGTGTCAGCTGACAAAAGAAATGATTTATCACCAGGCCTTTGTATATCTGAACAATAAGAGCTAGATGGCAAAGCGACGTTTGACCCGGCGCATCGCGTATGGGCTATTGTAACAAGCTGGTGGGGGGACGTTTGAAAATTTCAGGTGCGCGGACACGTCCTGCCTCTGGCCTTGCAAATGTACGGCTGCCGAGTCATCCAGAAGGCCCTGGAGTCCATCGGGCCGGAGCAGCAGCAGGAGATCGTGCGGGAGCTCGACGGGCACGTGCTCAAGTGCGTCAAGGATCAAAACGGCAACCACGTCGTGCAAAAGTGCATCGAGTGCGTAGAGCCACGGGCTCTGCAATTCGTCATCGGGGCCTTCGCCGGCCAAGTACACTCGCTCAGCACGCATCCGTACGGCTGCCGGGTTATCCAGCGCATCTTGGAGCACTGCACGACCGAGCAGACGCAGGGCATCCTCCAGGAGCTACACGCGGCCACCGATCAGCTCATACAAGATCAATATGGCAACTACGTCATTCAGCACGTTCTCGGTTTGTACACTGCCCAGGCTTGCCTTACAATGAGCTTTAGGCTCTATTCGAATTAACTATCTCTCTCGTTCTTTTTATTATTTCTGTTGTTGTTGCTATTATTAAATCGCGGCATCTGTTTATTTTACCTTGTAGAACACGGAAAGCCGGAAGATAAGGCTCAGCTCATCAACAGCGTTCGTGGAAAAGTTTTAGCTCTCTCTCAGCACAAATTTGCTAGCAACGTCGTTGAAAAGTGCGTTACTCACGCCACCAGACAAGAACGAGCTGTACTCATTGAAGAAGTTTGCGGTTTTAACGATAGGTAAAAATTATTTCCTTGTCCATGAGGCATCGTGAGTGGTTGATTCGACTGGTCTCCGATTTATAATTACTACTGCTCTTTTTTTTTGCTTCAACAGCGCATTAAATGTCATGATGAAGGACCAATATGCTAATTACGTCGTGCAAAAGATGATTGATGTGGCAGAACCAGCGCAGCGCAAGATACTGATGCACAAGATCCGACCTCATCTGGCCGGTCTTCGCAAATATACGTACGGCAAACACATCATCGTGAAGCTTGAGAAATTCTTTATGAAGAGCGCCAACTCCCTTGGATCGTCATCTTCAAGCGGATCCACCAATGCAAGTGACCTCGGTCCCATTGGACCTCCTACGTCAGCGGCCAACTCCGTTACGACTTCATCTCAACAATCAACACAGGTTTTATAAAAGAAAAACAAAAAACTACCACCAACAAGTCGATCGCTCCAACTGCGAGAAAAAAAATCTATGATTAACGTGTTTATCTAAAACAATGATCTTGCTGCTGATGCGCTTCACTTTAGAGGTTTCTTTATAATTCAAAGCGTATAGATGTATAACATTTCAATTGGACATCGCAGCGGTGTCTAACGTGGCTTTTTCATTAATTTCTAATAATTAAGAAATAATTAATGTTATAAGTTAAAGGTGTCAGCACAAGATTTGAGGCTATACTAACCAATTTATAGTCATGATTCAAGAAAGACATAGGCAGAAAGCTTTACGAGCCACTAAGCATTGATATTATCGGAAAAAAGTAGTTCGTGATGATTTTATATTCATAGGACTTGAAATCTGGCAAAGCGTGCGTACAAAAATAAATATTGCTGTTTGTCAAGAGTTTTAAGATCTCTCGTGCGTCACGTTATTACGATTTTAAATTTGATAACAATATCAACAACTTGTCACAACAAAAAGTTGATATTATAAAATGAAAAAGATGTTTGGTTCTAAAACAAAAGATGAAGTCCTAATAAGCATCACATAAAAAAAGATACGATTGGCTTGGTAAAAGAGATATTTAACAACTAGACTAGATCATAGTGCTGCATGCATTTATCGTTATGATGATCGACTTATGATGTACGTTTCATACGTGAAATAATCTGCTACAATATGAAAAAAAAACAGAATTTTCACGTACAATTTTGCAAATAGATCAAATTTGGTATAGATCAAAAGTACCGAATACTGTTAACAGTTATTGTAGAATTCGTTTTTATTATTACTTTTTTAGTTGACATAATTATTTAATTTCAGCTATGTTTATTATATTTTAATAATATCAGTTCATTACTTTTTAACAGTAAAAACATATTTGGTTTTCAATCTAAGCAATATAACGTTAATGGTATTTGGTAACTTTACAATTCAATAGTGTTTGACATGGGAGCAAAATCGAGAGCAGCCCCAATCCGACTGCAAATTTACCTCGAAAAATATTTTGTTGAAAGAGTTTGCAATAGCAACAACAGATTTTCATTCATTTTCAGTATAAAATGTGCTACATGAATAATGTACACAACAAAATCGAAAGTGCAAGAATTTTTTGTTTGTTGACAAGATTTGCATGTACCTTTCAATGGCTGTATATAGAGCAAATTGAGGTACTGTATAGACATGGCACGTTTTGATTGTGCTTACCAGACAGGTCGAATTGAAAATATTAAGCGGGAATCCCTCGATGAAAATGATAAGAAAAAATGAACTGGTAGGCGGGACAACAAAATTTGAAAAAATTTCTCCTTAATTTTATACGCGCTCGAGTGAAAACCGCAAGAAAGCATTTTTACATGCGCAATGTCCCAGCCATTTTTTCGATTAATTTTATCCTAATAAAAAAGCCCTGAAATTTTGTAAATTGTGATATAAATAAAATGTGTATAGAAATAATATGACCCCTCACAACAATCGCGAGGAGCCACAAATTCAACGGTTATTTTATTTTCCATGAAAAAATTATAAGAATTATAAGAAAATCCCCTACTTTTTTTAACGGACTCTGTGAATATTGTGTATTATAATAATTACTAATTACTTAAATTTATAAAATATGAGTTGCGTTTCGATACAGCTGCCCGAACCTAAATATT
Organism: Anagyrus pseudococci; assembly: GCA_030522585.1. Taxonomy (NCBI): domain Eukaryota; kingdom Metazoa; phylum Arthropoda; class Insecta; order Hymenoptera; family Encyrtidae; genus Anagyrus; species Anagyrus pseudococci. The sequence goes on from JAPYYQ010000317.1 coordinate 10,673, forward strand.
AAATGTATTGATATAATTTGCCATTTTGGTACTCATCTCTTTTGAGAATTGTAAAATATAAACTTTCGGAAAATATTAAAGTAATAGTGACCCGTTGATCGATTTTTACAAACTTTCCAAACAATTTCACAGCCACTGTTCGTGGCACGTTCGAACGTGTTTGAACTCAATTGTATATTGTATAAATGATAAAGTTTTTTTTTTAAATCAGCAAATCAAACCCGCACAATGCGCGTGTAAATTAGCCCCCTCCGTGCATAAAACGCCCCTCTCGTCCCACCATATTCACTCGCGAATTGCAAGGCCGTTTTCGTTGTATTATAATCGACGACCACTGACGAATGAAAAGCTGCACCCTCCTTGAAATTTCACGAACGAATTGCTCACTTGTTCATATTTTTAATTTAGGATTTACTCTAAGTTTTTTTATTCTCTTAAATTATCATACGAGTTGTTGGAATAATTTATATGTGCAATTAACTAAGGGAAAGGGGAAGAAAAGCCGTCGGAAGAGACTGAAAGTAATGTCGAGTTGCACTCCCTTGTACAATGTATAATATTTTGTTAATGTAGGTGTTATATAAACAAAAGTTAATACGGTGTCAAGCAACTCGAGCAAAATGTCCGTTGTGATTTTGTACAAAATAAACGAGATAAAAAAAAGAGGAAAGAAAAGAACGAAGAAGAGGAATATAGCAGCTTTCTTTGTAAAATATTGTAAATAACGATTTATTAAACAAATTGACAAATTCCTAGGTACCTTTTCTCTCTCTTACTCTTTCTTCGCACGAGAATTACTTATTTGTAAGGCGACAAATAAATAGCGCGTATAAAGTGAACGGACGCAAAAAGCAGTAAGTCATGCGACATGTACGTACTTATGCGTATAAAATCTTCCGACGGTAGGTTTACGGTCACTATTTTCTCGTTTTTTTTTAGAAAGTTTTAAGTTTTTAAGAAATTTCAGTGGAGGCTGCACCTTTGCAAACTTGAAAAAATAAAAAAATAAAAAAGAAAACAATAGGCTTAAAAGCTTAAGGGGAAAAGGAAAAGAAATTGAATAAACATTACACTGACTGCCGAACAGACAGACATTCCAACGTTAAAAAGAGGGAAGAATAAAGTCAAAATGAGTTTAATGATCATTTTCAATTGTCAGGGTATTTAATAGAGGAAGGCAATTTATTTGTTTAAATAACGGCTTTGTGAACATATTACGAATAATAATATTTAAGGAATGACGATAATAGTTCCTTCATCTGTGTAAATCGCGCGTCATTTGTAAATTAAAAGCAAAGCAACCACGCATCATTTGTAATAGAAATCATCTCATGCTCGTTAGATTTGCGACAAGGCGAAACTACACGAGTTTAAACAAGCAAAGCGAAAGGAGCGTTCAATAAATAATAATAATAATCAGAGAAGAAAAGCTGTACGAAAATTAATCGAATGCAAAATCTCTCTCATGTCTTATTTACTAGAATTTATTATAAATTAATTACATTCATTATCATTACTATTATTATTATTATTATTCTAATTGCATTACTATTATAATTATTATTACTATTACTATATATTATAATTACTTATATATATTGTTTGATTAATAATGCCTCCCTCTTCATTATTCTTTACTGCTAATACTAATTACTAAGCATATAATATACATATATATGTAAAGACATATACATACGTATACACGTAAGCAAGCCAGTATATAAAAAGGAAAAAAAAACCTTTATAAATATGATATAGGACCGTTTGACAGGAAAGCAAATATAACAATCACAACTTCTTTCTCTCTTTATAAAGAATTTAACTATTCGATTTTTAGTACAACTACGCTACTATATTATCTATTCAACAAACGTTTATAAAGAAAGCAAATTCTTGTCCATTTTTAATTATACATAGTGTACATTTTTTATATAGCACGTGAAATTATTATAATATTAAAAACGTAATGCGCTATGCGAACGATGTAGAAGATAGTTGTTTGTAAGAATAAAGAACATTTTCAAGGATACTTTGACGTCCGAAGTCTTTCGATATTTTAGAGCATCAAGTTTTCATTTAATTTTCCATTGTTTTACTGGCCTGGTTACGCGTTGGGGAATCAATTTGAAAAGCTGCAAGTTTGAATGTGCCGCGGAATTTTACTATTTATTACTCACCTCGATGCAAAGTACTCTGTTTTACTTACTTCAAATGACGTGTTCCGTATATTGTTCCAGCTTTTGTTTTGCTTAAATTTATTAATTTTCCTTTTATGCGTAATGAGCTTGTTCATTACCTTTTTACTATTATTTATTACAATTATGAAAACAATATGTTTGCTGAATAAAAAGTACTTTGTGACGATGTGTTGTTGAAGAATTGAACATTAAGGGCTTTCTGTGTATCAATAAGAGTTTGTTTTATCCGTAACATTTTTCGTCTTGTCAATTTAAATTTTCTACGTGTAATTTTAAGTAGGATTTATTGTAAACTTTAACAATCTTAAACTTGTAAAAATTCTTCACTTTAAACAACCGCAATACGGATCAAACAATCTTTTATCGTTACATAAAAACAAACGTTTTTGCTACAGTTTTGTAATTTGGTAAAATCAAGTTGATTAATGTTGATTTCATCGGGATGTTGCTCGTTTGAGTGAGGAATGGAAAGAAATTCAAGTGTTTGAAGTTTGAAAATTATGTTTCTTACTGGCGTAATTTTGCAGTACGATCAATAATAATGCGATTTTCCAAATTAAGAATGAAGTCTCGATGATTCGATGCACTCCCGAAATTCCGTTTTTCGTACCGACAAACAAAATAATGATAGCATTTTTAATCTCTTTGCATCCAGCATTAGGCGCATCGATCTTGCGAGTCTTAAAAGAGGTTGAAGTAAAAAAGGCTCTTATAATATAAAGAAAAAAAAATGAATAATAAGTAACCCTATAAATATTGATTATATATATATAAATATATATAAATATATATATACCTGTATATGTATACCTAAATCTTACACCTTATCGGTATGACGATATGTATGTAATAAGTAATATTTAAATATTGTAACAATTGTATATGATTTTATTACTACACGCTGATTGTATTATATATTTGAAAGATCTGCGACCTCCCACTTGTAGAATGTACTAAGTAATTAATGAAGCTACACAATACAAAAACAGATACACTGACACCAACACACAACACAAACGATATGTATTTAAATTAAATTTTCATGTGCTCGTTAAAAAAAATAAAATAAAACGGATAAACATTAAACTATCGGATTTTAACTGCCATGGCACCAATGCAAATACCACAAGCAACACACAAAACACACATAAAATTGAAACGAATTATTGTCTTTTTAGTCACTGAACCAAGACGAAAGAGCATCAATAAGAATAAATGAAAAACGTTAATTTGTCAGGATTGAATAAACTGCATACCGTTACACACAGACGTAACACTCACTGGGAATGGTGCGCCCTGATATTAAAGACTGATGTACAGTTGCGCGCTATTCTCCTCGTTCAAGTCACCTCTACTCAAGCGGTACACATCCAATCTAACACCAGCTGCTACACGTGTTCACATGAAAATGGACTAAACCAAAATACACGCTCATACACAACACATACACTTACACATAACAATACATAACACACTCACGAGTCACAAGACAGAAACTCTTTCACCATTGAATACCGACTTTCAGGGCTGATCCGACGCGCAAGTGCAAAAGCTTCGAGTTGCATCGGCGTGATGTCGATCTGACGAAATCTTGTCCGATTCACTTTTTTCACCGTTAAAAGCGAACAATTTTTGTAAAATCTGAAAATACAACCGATGAGAAACTGGCTGGATTTCGCCTGACTCGAGATTCGCCGCTGCAGGCATGATAGCCTCTTGTACCGACAACAATTTTGACGATGAAAAATTTTTAGTCCGCCTGCGACAAATTTTTCAATCAAAAATCTTGCGTGTTTGATTGTTTCCAATGTAATCCGCCGGCTCGCATTTTGCTGCGTACGATTATTTAAATCGTCGATTTGTGAAGTAAGAAAGATCGGAATAGCATCAGAACACCATTGATCGCAAGAAAGACGTTTCGAAATGCACTTTTATCTAAACAAATTAAAAAACCTTTGCTCGTAAGATCGTTCTTAATAAACGTGTGTATATATATACATTAAAAGCTACATAGTAAAAACAGCGCCGCGTAAGGCGAGCGTAAGCTGTGTTTTTTTCACTGTATCTCAAGAAATTCGAAAAAGAAATAATAAAACTAAAAAAAAATTAATCATCGTATGCTGTTTTAAATGTGACATGCCCTCAACCACTATAATTTTCATACTTTTTTTTTCATTTGAAACAAAAGACAAAATTGCTTTATATCGAAATTTCAAATAAATTTTGAAGAGTGCAGCATACCGTTAAAAACAGATGTTTTTTCATCTCATACTTAAAAGCATCGTGCGAGCCGGTGCCAAAACAAAACGAGACAAACACACCGAATACATTGTATTTCATACTCTAACGCAGGTAAACTAGATAAGTGGGATGGGCGTCAAGCGATGAAAATATAAATTACGTAATTTGTATATTAGTGTATAGAATGTAGAAATGATGAAATAGTCATAAAACGATCATTTTCGACAATGTTTTTTACAACGGGCAGTACTGAGCCATTAGTATATTGTCATAACATCATAAGTGTAATACTGGTATAAAAAAAAATTTACAAGAGAGATATAGCGCGAGGCGTTCCCGAGAACAGATTTCATACGAAAAATATAAATTAAAATCGCTTATAAAAACAAAAGACAGATTTTCGAGCTCAGGCACGCGCCTTACTGATTTTTAGCTTTAAAAGCGACTGATTTTCTGTATAAAAGCTAGGGACATGTGTTATTTTACAAAAGAAAAAAAAACAATTATTTAACTATTTATTTTCATTTCTTTTAGTGAAGTAACTCTTATTTCAACGCCAAACAAACTGTATATTTTGTAAAGCTTGCTTTTGTAATCATCCTCCTACTTTTTTTTTAATGCCTCGATCGACTATTAAAAATATATTACATAGCTTATTGCGGAAGAAGAAATTTTTAAGATTCGAAGAATGGAGCTACTTGTGATTTACTAAAATTTTACTCGATCTTTCTATACATTTAGATTCCTATTAGTAGGTCTTTAAGAAACTCATCGTTATCGCGCAATTTTTAATCAAATTTACCGCACTTGCCATTCAATTATTAAAAAAACATTCGTATCGATAAATCTTCTTTGAAAATTAAACAGACAAATTGCAGTACAAGGAATACTTGTTATTTTTCAAATCAACTTCTTTAATGTAACTTCAACGATTGACTATTTGATGAAAAAAATTGTTCTTAGTTTCGATTGTATTTTTAATCTTCTTTTCCAACTTCTTTATTAAAATTTCATTAATATACCTCGAGAAAAATCTATTTGACCGGGCTTGAAGGCGAACATACACGGACGTGCCTCTGTTGACGTTTTCTTAAAAAATAAGAAACAAGGATAAGCATTTTTTGTCACCATCAGTTTAAACAAGAGAAAAAAAATATGAATTTCGATGGGTAGTTTTAATCTGGTAGAATCGTTTTCGAATACTTAGAAGAGGCTCAGTTTAGCCCAAGTCGTCTGGAAAGCCGATACTCGACAGAATAAATAAATAACCCTTATAAATAATCAAATAATCGAGTTATAAATATTTCAGTATAGTTATATATAAAAAAAAGTAAAATTGATTTATGTCGCTAAAAAGTAAAACAGCATAATTTGTCGTAACAGCTTAGATCAAGTTTATCGAAAGATAATTGTTTACAATATAATTAAATGTATGTATGTATAATTGGCTTCTCCGCTTGCGTTTTTTATCTAAGTTATTACGAGTGCAGCGCGCCTTAGCTATGTTAATGTTTTTTATTTATTATATTCGTCAGGTTTGCTTCACATAGGGCGATCTACGTCGAAAATATTTCCGGGCGAGTGAAACTTCAGTATAAATTTCTCTCATCTTTAAGATCATACTCGTTTGTCGATCCAACTAATTCTAAATTTACTACTTCCGTAACAGTTTGTTAGCAATTTTTTCGTTTGTATTTAATTTGCTTAATCCAGGTGACGATTAAAAAAATTGATTGATAGTTGTAGGCAATATATCAAAATTAATCCGACTTTGTTGATTTAAAGAAAGACGCCTCGGGAAAAAGGATTTCACGCAGATAGCCGTGCTAGTATGTAGTTCTTTTTTAAGTTCAACAGCATATTTCCATTCATATGTAGACGTACTCAATTATAAACATTACACACGAAACACAGGCGGTATACACTTTCACACAGACACATGCACCTAACAAAACACTTCAATACATTTGGTAATAAATTAATGATAATCTAAATGTAACATGTATATGATGGTTGTACAAATGTAACATTTTTTTCCATTATGTATGGATGATTACTAAAAAAAAAATGAAAATAATTTGAGATGAAAAAAAATATGAGGGGATAATAGAATTAATATGAAATAACAAGTGCACGTGCGAGAGAATCGATGACACCTTGATTCGAGTTTAAACACTGGCAAGGTGCACCATCGATCGATCGTTCGATCAAGAGTGATTTATCAATACTACTTTTACTTTTCATTATTATAAAATAAAATTTCTGTAATAATATGATATAAAACCATACATTGAATGGCATTATCTTTGTTTTATTTTACCTTGATTCCTTCCATTTTTCCTGATTCATTATGTAATTTTTCAACAATATACCAAAGAAAAAAAACGAGAGCAAGTACTGGCCAAATGATTTTATTGGACCATATATAAGAGTGTACATTTTACAATTTTATATTTACAGAATGTAAAAATCATTTATACAATAATTATGCAAATCAAAATTTATTTATGAAACTAAAATAAAAAAAAAGTTTATATGTAAACAACTGAAACTACTGGTGCACGCGTTCGTTACACGATCAGTTAATTATTGACATTTGACAATTTGCAGCATTCGGCATTTATTAAATAAAATACAAATACTCTACCACTCGCACGTCTGTCAATAAAAATGACGTTTATATTGGTAGTACGAAACAGTTTAAATAGTCAGAAACATATTTTCTTAACTGTCTTATTCAATACGGTCTTACGTGGAAAAATAATGAGAGACTTATTCACTATCCTCTTTGGACCTTTCTCGTTCCGAACGTCGGGATTTCTTTTTGCGTCGACTTGGACTTCTGGATCGCGATTTATGACGTCTAGACCGCGACCTCGAACGATGTCGATGTCTGCTGAAAAATTAAAATGAAAAAATAAAATATCGAATGAAAGACAGTTGGTTGAATAAAAAGTAAGTTTATGTTATTACCTTTCTTTGTGTCTGTATTGTGACCGCGACCTGTCTCTATCACGATCGTCTTCCCTTGCCGCAGGATCCACCTCTCTTTCATCTCTCCTTGATTCCTTTTCTCTGTCCCTTTCACGATCCCTGTCTCTATCTCTCTCGCGATCGCGTACCATACTTTCGTCGTAATCTCTCTCGCGATCTCTTCCTCTTTCACCGTGTCGGTCTCTGTCTCTATCTCTCATGTCTCTCATCATTGGTGGTATGGATGGTGGCACCATAGACGGTATTGATTTGGGGCCTTGATTTTTCATATTATCGCCCGTTAAAGGTATTGTTATATTTGTGTTAGACTGCCATGACTAAAAAAATATTGATTCATAAATCACATTTGTTATAATTTTTTTCAAAGTATTTTCAAATTTTAAAAGAAATTAAATAAACTACAATGCAGGTATTACTTACAGAATCAGTACCCCATTGCCTATCTTGTGTTGGCTCGTAACTGTTATAATAGGGGTCAGGTTCCGGCATAAAATATGGCGTTACTGGTTCTTGATAACCAGGTGGTGGCATATCAAATGAAGCTGGTATTGCAGCTGGAGGTGGTACACTCATGTCTGGGAATCCACCTGGTGGTTTTCTTGAATATTCTCGTCTGTCTGCAGTCATTACTTGAATGACATTTTCTTTAGGTGGTGATTTATCCAAGTTTCTTCTGGAAGCTAACCCTGTGCTTCCAATAACATCAATAGTTCCTGCCATTTTACGACCAGGTGGAGGTCCTGCTCGTTTTGGCCCAGTAATGCCAGAATATTTACTATTATAATTTGTAATTGTGACTTGAGGCACTCTTGAGCCTGGATTAGCTGGATTACCAGGGGGCCCACCACCAGCATTCAAAATTAACCCTACACCAGATTCACTCCTCATACGCTTCTGTCTTTCGCAATATGCTCTCCACGTTTCTTCATTAAATCCATAATTAAAGTAATCAGTAATATCTGCTCCTGGCTGTCTCCACGGCTTATCTTCTAGTTGATCTAAATTATATTCGTGAGCTGGAATTCCATTGATGACTCCAATTGTTTCAAACTCATCTATACTAAATTTTCCAGGCTGCTGTTTTGATTTGTCAGGTCCCACACCGGCTGTACTTAACAAACCACCCCGTTTGATATTTAAGCTACTGTATTGTTGTGCTGGCGTAGACTTGATATCACCAATGTGTACTTGGACATCGTCGTCTGATTCGGAGTCAGAATCTCTATCTCCATCATCTTGACCCTGTTCATTTGTACCATTCTCTCGTGTGTCATTGGTCATAGAGTCTTCATCCTGATTTTGCTCCTCCCGTTCATTCTCATTGTCCCTTTCAAAATTATCTCCAGTAGTTGTGTCTCCACCATCCTCCAGTGACTGAAAAAATCAATTTGTTCAATGAAACTGTTGGACAAACGTTCAACAACACATACTCGTAATTCAGAAAAGCAGCGAACAACGATAAAACAGCACTGAACGAATAAATACTAAAGTAGTCGGAAAATAAAGGAGTTATAAACAGTGTTGGCTAGGTTAGGTTACCTCCTGGATCCCGGGCGGCTCTTGGCCCATCTCCTCGCGGGTATCCTCATTCTGCTGGTAGGACTTGTCCTGGCTATTGTAGGAGACGTCATTGTCCGCGGGCTGACTGTCCGAGTTTTCGGGGAAGCCGTCTTTTGCGTCCCCGGAGTCCCCGTACAACCACTGATCCTCGTTTTCGTCCGCCATCTTTCCGCGAAAACGCGGCCGCTCCGGCGGCCTGTAACTGAATCAGCTTCACCGCCGTCGCTAACGGCACGCCGGTAAACCCGGCGGTCAGCGACGGCAGACGCGCGATCCCTCAAAAATATTGCCTTATGGCCCTTCAATAATCAACGAGATAACGTTCCGAGAGTTTTTTGATTTTCTTTTGATTCTTGCAAGCACAGTGGTTGCAATTGCTTTGTGGACTATTTTGTTCTTGACAGCAATAGAACCATATTTGTTAAATTTTTGTTTACATTGACAAATTCAACGATATCAAAATAGTACTCATTATTGTATTGAGGACAATTATATAATCTATTAGGTATAATCCTGTCTGGCTCTTCTCACTATCTTTGTTATCTGCTGAGAAAAATTAATTATTTTCTGAGGAACTTGCTGGAAGTGCATCTATGCAATACAATAAGCTGCAAGATATGTTTCCTATCTTTTAAGATAATGAAAGCGATAAAGTAACTGCATTGTTGATGATTGAAAACGTTCTGCTTGCATTCTTTTTTTTTTTGAACGTTGCTCAAAGTATCGAAATTGCGAGTCTTATCGAAAATAGGCGCGATATGGGTGCGTAGCGCCCTCATCTACTAGTAAAAGGGAGTTCACTGCCAAATAGAATTATTGACAAGATTTTTAATGAAATTTTTCACAAAGTTTAACGAGAATAATAAATAAATTATTGAATTAATTATCTCATTGGCATAAGCAGTTATCGGTCGCTGGCAACGTCGCTTTCGTCTGGAAATGTACGATGAATATTATGCATAATCGTCCGAGTAAGCTCCAAAGCAGACGAGAATCGTCAGTATCGAGCCGAACAGCTGATTCTCACTCTAACCTCTACTCCCGTTTTCTGCTGGTTGTTTATTTGTGAGTGAAAATAATTACAGCTTTCATTGAAAAGAGAAGCTCGTGAATGAAGCAAGTTTAGAAAAGAAAGTGTCTAAATCCGATATTAGCAAAATAGTTGGTAAACGTTAAGCGCGAGGAAGTGCGATTTAAATCCTAAAAAAATAACATTCGAATAACCGCGGCATTTAAATAATCTTACACATGCTTGTTTAAAGTGTGCTATGTTGCCGATTGTTATTAAAACGCTAGTCATATATATGCATGCCAGTGGAACGTTGACTAGCGCAGTTGCCAGTGGATTTCTTTAATTACTACTGGAAAAGCGATAAGATGCAGACAAGGTCGGAGCGTTGGAGGCAGCTGACCGATGACTTTAATCTTCTGTCAAGTTGCCAAAAGTCTTTGACGCTGCGGAACTGAGTTCTTCCATTATTCCCATGTTTTTTCTTAACTACATTTCTGTAACTTGCCAATGATCATTCGAAACAATTATTTTCAAAAATGAGCAGCGTCGATTCTCCACGTGTTCTTTCCATCCAGAGTCATGTTGTCTACGGATACGTTGGCAATAAAAGTGCGACTTTTCCATTGCAGGTAAATACTCATTTTAAAAAAAAGTTTATTTTTGTTTCGTTTGTAATATTTTAATGATTTTATAAACAAACTAGTAAATTTAGATTTTACAAGCAAAAAGTAGGACGTTCCAAATATTCAACGAAGAGTGTGTTACTCGTTTGACGCGAAGATTAACATATTTTGCGCTGTTGTCGCGGAAATTTTTGCATTTAAAAAAATGTAATGAGTTCTGTACGTAAATGATATAGATTTTTAATTTTTATATGAATCTTTTAATTATGTAAAATAATAGCTGCTGTAACGCAAACTTAGTTATACATCGTACCTATAATAAATAGATTTGTTTTTAAAACTTTTTCGCAAATCTTTAAAAGCCTTAGTTTTTTTGGTAATTTTTTAAAAAAATTTTAATGTTTCTCGGTTATTTACGATCTATTATTTTTTCTTGAAATCGGGATAAGATATTGTCGAGTTAATTTTTTCAAACGACTAATAATGAAAAAATAATTAAAATTTGCAAAATCATTGTTTATTAACGTTAAAATAACTAAATCTTATATTCCAGCTGTTAGGATTTGAAGTTGATGTGATAAATTCAGTACAATTATCTAATCACACTGGATATAAAGTGTTTAAAGGACAAGTCTTGAATGATGGAGATTTAAGTAAGTTGAAGGTCTTTTTGATAAGTATACCATTTATAAACACATGTGACTGGAAGTAACTTTTTCTTTAACTTTTGCAGAACAATTAATAGATGGATTATTAGAAAATAATTTAGATCATTATACTCATTTATTGACTGGATACATAGGCTCTGCTTCCTTTTTGAAACAAGTAGCTGAAGTTGTTAAGAAATTGAAACAAAAAAATCCAAATCTCATATATGGTAAATAATATAGTTAAAGATTCATCATGCTTTTTATTATACTAAATATTCATTATTCTATTTTCCAACAGTTTGTGATCCAGTTATGGGAGACAATGGAAAACTATATGTTCCTGAAGAATTAAAAGAAATTTACAAAAAAGAAATTGTACCTCTTGCCGATGTCATCACTCCAAACAGTTTTGAGCTAGAGTAAGTCTTAAAAATTTGTATAAAATTAAATTTACATAATTTACAAATTTAATGTAATGGTTTTAGAATTTTAGTTGATAAAAAAGTGAATACAATGGCTGAGTTGAAGAGTGCCATTCAAGAGTTACATAAGCGGGGGCCTCATACTGTGGCTATATCTTCAACAGAATTTGATGACAAGTTGACATCTGTTGTAAGCACATCAAAAGGTAAAAAAATTTATTTCACAAATAATATTATTTGCCATGATCAAATAAAACTTTTTAACATCTGTAATTGTATTTACTCAGATAAGAAGCTGGTAAAAATTGAAATACCTAAATTGTCTGCTACCTTTACCGGCTCTGGAGATTTATACGCCGCTTTATTCTTGGCTCATACATTTTTGCAAAATGATATTAAAAAGGCACTTGAAAATACCATAAACTCATTATACGACGTCCTCGTTGAAACGCACAAATATTCTCAAGGTAAAATTATAGAACATTATATATAACTGTATATTCTTAAGAAATGTAAATTTTCTAACTAAAACTTTGATTATTGCAGAGTTTAAAAATGAAAAAGCTCAGAGGGCACAAAAGATCGAACTGCGACTCATACAGAGTAAAAAATTAATTGAAAATCCTTCGAGTAAGTTAAGAGTTGTTGATTTTAACTAATTTTATAATAACAAGGAAGGGGTATCCTTCTACTCGAGCCGATCGTCAACTTCCAACGCAATAGTCACAATACCTATAACTATAGAAGCGTCTTTTATTTAACGACGGCGGCGGCAGCGTGACAATTGTTTTTAACATATACAGAGAGATATTAACGACAAATTATATAATCTATTTTACCTGTTGACATGATATATTGAAGATATATATTCGGTGAAAAATACAAATGAATTTATCTCTGAATAAGCAATTTGTTATACTCCACCCACCGTTTACTTCCAAGATCACAATCGAGAAGAAAGAAATTCAATTGCGTAACGCTCAGGTGTGTAAGTCTCGGGTTCCAGCCAATTTTTATATGACTCAACCGAACGGAATAAAAGAAAAAGTGTACAAAAAAAAAAAAAAAAATTTAGCCTCGGTCTTAAAGTTAGATGAGATCTAGAGATCTTTTTAACGAGCATACCTGCGCCCATTAGACGTCTATCGTGTTAAGATGATAAAGGTATATACGGATGTAGTGGTATGAAATGCTCATCAGCGTAAAATCCAGCTCGGCGCGCGGATGTTGATTTGATCATCGAAGGGAAAGAAAGAGAGCCAAGATTCGCTTGTACTTGCTCGGGTCGGATTACGTAACGCGCTTGTTGCTCGTTGAATATACATCGACTTCTCATCAGCTATTTTTTTTTCATTGTAAACACAAACTGAGCGCAAGGGGGGTGAGCCCTATGCGCCTCGCGATACGAACCGCGAGCTCGAACGGAAGGGCAGAGGAGAGGCGTTATTAAATCAGCGAGCGTTAATTGGACGGCTTGTGTTTTTACGCGGCGCTTGGCTGATCCTATGCACTCGGGCTGCTGCACCTGCACACACACCTCGGAGTTTCCCCCCTTAGAGCGTGCGAGCGCACACCCAGCGCAGTGGCAACCTCCCTAGACCAATAGACCGGTTTAAGAGAGAGGGAGGCGATCCTGACCACGGGGGGGGGGAGTCACCTCGAGAGTCAAATACCTGTAGCCCGACGTAAGATGGGTGGCGGGGGAGGGCCAGGGGGAGGCGAATAGTGATCAGAGGATAAAAGAACGGAGGAGCCCGAGGTTGAGAGTGTGTTCCGAAGGGGAACGACAAAAGCCGCGTTATAATAGGCGAGCGAGAGAGAGCGCACGGCTAGCAACAGGTAGACTCGAATAGAAAGAGGGGGTCCGAGCTGGGGCACCTGCAGCGCGAGCGAGAGAGCGTGTATATACAGCGGAGAGAGAGAGAGAGCCGAAGGGAATTAAGCGCGTGCGCGCACCTCTTGTGTAACGTTCGTTCAACCCGCGAGAGTGACCTTCGACAACAATGCCTGTGTCTCCCCCTTCTTCTTCTTCTGCTTCCCGGTGCGCGTTCTCGGGCCTCTCCGGAGTTTGCTCCCGCGGGATAAGAAAGGGTTACGACAAAGCCGGACTAGCCCCGAACTTTCGGCTGCGTATACAAGCGAGGCCGAGGCGATTGCGTATTGTGCGAACAGCCGCGAAAAAAAAGGAATGGGGAAGAGGCAGGACGGTACCAGCGAGAGCGGCACAGGAGTGCCTTGACCCCGGACTCCTCCTGGCCAAGCCCGCTTATATTCGTTTCGACGACAGATTTTTTACGGCCTCTCTTGTGTAGAGCCTCGACTCGCGGCGCGGCTTTTAACCGACGACTCCTGATTACTGGATGGATATTGAACGCTTCAAGAGATTTATATTTGAGTCTTTTTTTTCTTCTTGGCGTTTTGTTGTAATGCTTTATTTTCTGAATTTTTTTTATGTTCCTTTTTTAAGCTGATGGCCTTGTATAAATGCTCGAAACGTACGGGTTGAGACACCGAGAGAGAAATTATATGATGGGAATTATAATATTTACCGCAAAAATTATTATAATTGTAGCAGCGGCGGTGAGCAGCGCGAAAATATCGAAAAATTACTGTTATGTTGGATGGGCCAAGTTTAGTACAGTAATATGTAGCGTAATTGTGCTATACTTTTCAATTTTAATTTTTTTTCAGCGGACTAAGTACTGACGAATGGATTATTCAAGTTAAGGAATTAAAAATATGATTTATTTTAACTAATAGATGACATTAAGATTTTTTGTTCTAAGAATGTGCAAACACTTAATAAGGCCATTAATATTCTATAATTTAAAAAATAATAAGTCAATTGATGTATCAAATAACAATTTTTCTCAATTATTCGTAACTCATATTAATTACGCTATATTATTGAAAAATTTATAAATTACAATAGTTACTCAAGCTCCGACAAAAAAGCATTTCAAAATCTTCCACGCACACGCAAAATCAAATCTGTCAATCTATTGCCCCACGTCAATAGAACCATTTTTCCCCAAGCAACCGCAAAAATAGACCACCGACAAACAATCGAATTTCTTCACCCACAAAGCAAAAAAAAAAAGAAGAAGAAAAAGAAGAAAAATACGTTTAAAAAGCCCCGATAGAATCGGCATTGAAATCGAGTCTCAATACAGATGCAAAGTTGGGCGAGAGAGTTACGCGGGGCTCCAGTGTCTCGGTTAAAAATCAATCGAGGTGTATAGGCGCATGCATATAAACCAAGAGCGGGATTTGCGTGTGTGCGAGAGGCATTAGCTTGGGGGGCACAGGCTGCGGGCAAGCGGGCATTCGCAGAGAGCGAGAAAGAGAGAGAGAGAGAGAGAGTCGAGGCTGAAGGAGCGAGCGAGCGAGCGCGCGCGCGCTGGGCACATCTTGCTCGTTGACTTTCCGTTGCGGTGACCGTGAAGGAGCGCGAGAGAGAGGGAGGATGTGGAACGATGACCTGGAGTAACCTCCATCGCGGCCGGGCCGCGCGCGCTCGCCGCTCTCTGCTGCTCGCTCCTGCCTGCCTGCCTGCTGCTCCCCGTCGCGCAATCGCTCGGCTCCTCTTACGCGCTTGTTACGCTGGCGCTGCCAGCGCGCTCGCGCCTTCCGCCGCCGCTTTCTGTATACACACACACATACCTATTCGCAGGATGTATAGACGCGAGACTCCTCGGAGGACTCTCTCTCAGCGGGCCCTTCTTCTTCATTCTCTTCACCCTATACGTTTCCCTTTTTCCTTTCTCTCTCTTTTTTTTTGTCTTTTTGTTGTGGTCGCTCTCTCTTTTTCGCTTTATATACAAATTTGAATGTACGTCCGTGCATTACGCGCGTATTGCATAAATCTTACTCTTCCGCAATAATTCAATCCATACGTTTTTCGAACGAAAAGAAAAAAAAAAGAAAACGATAAGGCAAAACGTTTCTATGCCTGCATTGATACGAAAAAAAAAGAAAGTCCACTTAGAGAACGATTAATCTTGTTGCGCTCCAATCCCTCCTCCTCTTTTTTTTTTAATCCTCGCATTCATTTAAAAAACTAATCAGTTGAGAAACCACTATAGAGCCGTATTGCATAAGCGCCGTGACCGTGAACTCTTCTGTGTATAACAAAATCAAAGCGACAAATTAAAAAAAGAAAAAGAAGAAAAAAAAATCAAAATTCGTGAATGGAAATTGGTCATTGGCCACATTACGCGTTAGGCGCATCCTTCTTCTATTATTAGCGAAGCGCCGATAAAGCCCGAGATAGCCAGGCATCCGAAGGCGCGACGAAACGCTTGGGCGTCCTTCGACATGTCCAAAAATAAAATCCGTAGCCGGGGTGAATATACATATACCTATATCGGAATACAAAGAGAAAAAAAAAGGAGCAGCTCGAGCCGGGGGAGAAGGATGATGGGAAAGAGGAATGGATTAAAAGTATAGCCGAAGGAAGGGAGGCTGCTGGCGGCTATCTCCTTCTCTCGCGGCGTCTCGCTTCCACGCCGTCCGGGGTCGTTGGCCAGCCGCGAGCCACATGCGCTCTCGGACACGCGGCAGAGAAGAAGATGCCCTCGCTCTCTCTCTCTCTCTCTCTCTCTCTCTCTCTCTCTCTCGCAACGCCGGAGCTTCAAGGTCGGGACGCCAAGGTAAGAGACGCGCTCCAAGGAGGCTGCGCCGAGAGTGTGCTTGCGACATGCCGAGGCGAGCGATTAAGGTGGATGAACCCCTCTCTCGCATAGGCTTCGGATAGATCTATCCAGACGTATCCCGGTCTGCCTCCCCCACCGACGTTCCATTTGGAGTCAGACTTGCTTCGTCTTTGCTCTTTCTTTTTCTGGCCCTGAGATAACGAATTTCTTTTTTTTTTTTTAAATATTTTAATATTCGCGATTCTCGTCTGTAAGACTGATACGAAGTCGTTAAGTCCTTCTGACTGTCAACTGTTTCATAAATTCGATTTTTTTTTTAATTTAAGCAAAGTAGCTTGATTCGTTTGTAATCTCCTACGGGTCAACGCTTTTGAGCCATATTTCTAAACGCGAAAATAAGGAATTCCGAATGACGAGACAGAAAGGTACGTAGCCCGTAAAACTAAAATGAGCACGGACATTCCGCTCATTTTCAAGTTCAATGTGAAAATATTGATACAGATGTAAAGCGCCGGGGTTGAGCGCATGAATGGAGAGTACGTAGCACAATGGAAGATCAAAGATTAGATAAGCATACACGCGCTCCCGAAATAAGCAGAAGAAAAAAGGTGTACAAGGAGCGGACTAATGGCCATTCGTCGTTGGTGTGTGCGAGAGAAAAGTGAACGTTAGGCCACTAACTCCGAAAGAGTACAATGACACGGTGAAGGAGGCATCGACCTCTCTCGGCCGGGCTCTCTTGCCGAATTTCCGAGGCGCCTATTACGCCGCGCTGGCACGAGAAAGAAAGTGACGAGGATTCACCTGGGCCTCCCCTCTCGGCCGGACGAATCATCGAAAGCCCGCGCGGTCGAAAAAAACAGAGAGAACGGCTAAGAAGAAAGGCGTGAGTCATTCCGGAGCGCAATCGCAGAGCAGTGAGTCGCGTATGCCGTTGCATGTTTTTCGCCTGAATAATTGTCGATTGTTGAGAGAGCTATTCTGCGCTTGGAGGCTTCTGATCTCTGTTATAATAAAGCGAAATCGGCGGTATCTCTCTTTCTCGCGAAAACAGAAAAGAAATTGAACTTATGTTAATCCTTCCATGTATTATAACAAAAATGACGACTGCATAGAGATACCGAGTGCGGCAGCAGCGCGAGTATTAGGGGTGCGGCGTCGCTCGGTACGTAAGTATACCTGTTACGCTGAACTTTCGACCGATCTTATAGAGGCAGAGAGAAGCGAGTAGTCTACTTTCGGGTGCTTGACCTCTCGCGCGCGTTCGCCTGCAGGCGAGAAGGCAAGTGCGCGCGCGGCCCGTCGCCCTTGCGCCATATGGGACTCGCTTCAACGAACGCGCATCCTACAAGCGCGCGCGCGAGAGAGAGAAGAATAGAGGAAAAGAAGAGATTCGTCGCGATTGCGGCGCGTTAACCCAGTAAACGCAGAGCGGCGTCGGCGACTGCAGCGCGCGCACAAGTCTTGCTTGCGTGAAAGACCGGGAGCCTCGGCTTTTTGGGTCTAGGTCTAGCGGGGCCGTTAACCCCGGCAGTACAGAGGAGTGCAAGTGCAGCCGCAGCAGCAGCGTCGTCGTCCGCTTTCGCGGCCCAATTGCGAATCCGCAACGCGAACTACCGGGTGGGAGGAGGTGGACTCTCTGCGGCTAGACTCGTCCCGTTCTCTCTCTCTCTCTCTTCCTTGCAGCTCTCGTCCCGATTCGCGCTCATTGTCCCGGCGCGGATGGCGTGTATACTCTCTCGCAGCGAAAGAGAGAGAAAGACCGCGAGAGCGACTCTGCCGTTATTCCCTCCTCGCGATTATTAGCCCCCGACCGACACGCTCGCTTGTCCGCCTCCGTGCGCTTTTACTTCTTCCCATATAACACGCTCGTCCGTCCAGCCGCGGATAATACATGCCGTGGCACGTGTGTGAGTGTGTGTGTGTATGCCCAGCTCTCCGAAAGCTCTCTTCTCTCAAGAGCATTGACCGCTCTCTGAGACTTTGGTCCGGGGCAGGCGGGGAGGGAGCTGGTGGACTGACAAAGATCCGGCAAGACTCTCGGGCGATCGAGGTGCAAAAAATAAGCAAAGGAGAGCCGAAGAAAGAGAGGCGAGGCGAGAAGGAGTGCGAATAACGCAGAGAGTGGCCGAGACCGACGAAAGGGAAGGGGCCAGCAGCAGAGTGTACACGTGCCCGCGCAGTAAGAGAGAGAGAGAGAAGGCCCCCCCGATGACGAGGAGGAGCGGAGAGCTGGGGCAGTCTCAGGCGGTGCGCGGCGAGCGCCGATACCGTTATCGCCTATACTCTCTTCTCATGTGCCCCCTTCGACTCGTGCTCGTTTTCGTGCGCGCCCGCTCCTGCCGCTGCTCTTGCCCGCTTCGCTTGTATATGCTATACCCAGGCCGACTCGCTCGCCTGGTCCGTTATAGTCCGCTCGGCCTCGCAAGCGACTATCCCACTGCTGTTGCACGCGCACTATACCCGACGAAGCCGCCGCGATTTGCCGAGGCCCACATACCGATATGACGGCCCCCCTTCTATACTCCACCCCTCTCCTTTTGCGAATTTCCTATGCACTCTCGGTTATACGGTTTGAATCCAAGCGAGCTGAAAGAAAATTCGATGTTCAAGAGGGAAAAGAGAATATGCATTCAGCAATATTAAGATAAAGCGATGTCGGCCGGTGCCGGAGGAGCCGATGAAGAGTTTCGCACTCTTACTGCACGGGCCGGGCGGCGCGCGTTGTTCGCTGTGCCTCCGCGTCTCTCTCTCTCTCGGTTTCTCCCGGAACGAGGCGGCGAGTATCAAGGTCTCGGCCAATGGCCTCTCGCGCACTCTATAACGCCCGAGCAGCGAGAGCCTGGCGAAAAGGAAAGAGCCCCCCACGGCCGGTACTCCCGCCGCGCCGGCCCTTACGTCAGCTCGGCAAGGAGGAGGAGGAGGAGGAGGAGAGCTAGCTTCGCTAGCGGCGGAAAAGTGGAGCGGATCGGGGTCGCGTTTCGGAGTCGTGGCTTTTTCGAGACGTAGGCAGCGAGGGAAACGTAAACAACGCGCAAGAGAGACGAGATATATCCGCGCACGCCTCTCTAGGCTCTCTGTGCTTTCTTTTCGCGAACGAGAGCCGATGATGAGGACGACGACGTTGATGGGAATAGCTTACCGGTACGTGTCTGTCTGTGTGGAATCCTCCGCGGGAATTACGAGGGAAAGGAGCAGCGAGAGCGCATTGCAGCGCCAAACAAAAGGGGCGCCTCGGCGCTCTCGGACGCTTAATTGCTAATCGTGCCAGATACTATACGTTCGTCAGCACCTCTTCCTTCAACTTCCTTATTCCCTCTCTCTTTCGCTCGCCGTCACTCCTTTTCCCTCTGTGGCGTTTGTTAATACTTGTGAAGGAAACGTCAGAATTTGGCTTGGTCCCCCCTCCCCGGTTACTGCAATAAATTTCGACGCAATCGGGTGTCGCTCGCCGGCTGCAATTAACCCGGATAGCCTTTGCGTAAGCTAATTAACGAGCAACACAACACGCATTTATTGTCGGAAGCGCGAGGGTCCTTAAAGTGAAAAAGATCGGAGCATGTCACGGTTTTTGTAAATAACGATCGGAGATCGGTAACGAAAGTGGAGAGAATCTCCAATAAACCGATTTCGCTCTCTCGGGACGTTAGTTGCCGCGGCAAGTGGTCCTCTCGCGCTTTAGCCCGACGCGTACGCTCTCTGCTGCGGCTCATATCAGCATACACATCAAGGTATAACGTTATAACGTCCGCGTTTCGCAGCCAATGCCGATTTCTATATACCTAGCGGAGCTTCGCGACTGTGTGTGTGTGCACGCAACTCTTTTTGCCCGGGGAAAAAGAAGAAAGGAGCATTAGAGGAACTGGCCGGAGGGGAGGGAGAGAGAGAGAGGCAGCCTGTGTGCGCGCGTACGGCGCATGCAGCGTTCAGGAACTGCAATGCGTGACCTAGTGCCGAGCGCGGCGCGCAGAGTGCGCGTTCTACCTGCAAACTAGGTCTCTCTTTTCCCCCCTGAGCCTCGGCCACCACCACCACCATCGTCTATTCCTCTTTTTCAACGAACCGCCCGCGAGAGAGCGAAAGAGAGAGACGCACGGAGAAAAAGCCCGCTCTAATCGCAGCGAGCCGCAGCGCGGAATTCTTAACGCCCCCCTTCCCGCTCGGGCAACTGAAAACGTTGCGCCTTTCCTTTTCCTAATGGCTTGAACCTCGTTCCTACCTACCACCCCCTCTTTCGCCTCCTTCTTTTGCCTATAGAGCTGTTACTCGCCGTCAGCCCCCCTTGGCTTGCCGTGTACCGTACTTCTTTTCGCGTCGTCGCTTCACGCCCCCTCCCGACGACGGCTCGGCTTGATATAATGGCCTTTCGCGGAAAATTTCGCTTTGAAGATTCTCTCGCTCGCTCTTCGTTTTCTTTGACTCGTCATTTTCCAATCCTTTTGATTTTTGCCGCTGATCGGGAAGACTGAAATAGCGCCAAGGTGTCGAAACGCGCGACCAAAATACGTGACACATATTTCTATAGTTCCTCCATGGACTCCTCGTCTAATTAATCAACGTAGCCGGTTAATCGATCCCGACTTGTTTGGATAAACAACGTTTAATAGGATATATAATACAAAATCGTTACCCAATTCATCAATAAACTAATCCTCGCACGCACATACAACATATCAGCTTCAACACTGACCTCTTTTATCCTTCACTATTCGCGATATACACCATACACGCGTATACGTACGCGTAGCCCAGGTTAATTAGCATATCAGTCGTAGCGAGGTAAAAGTGTTAACGACTGGTTATTCGGTCTAAAAATATAATTCCACATACAGCCATAAGTGACAGCAGGCAACGGAACGCGCGCTCCAAGTCCCGTAGAGCTCCGTATGCCGCACGCTAAAATCCTCGTTCTTCCGCAATATTCCAGCGCATCGATCACTCTCCGCAGCTCGACTTTCCCATCTGTTGCAAAAAAGCTTGGGCGGAGAACGCAAAAATGGAAAACCTCTCTACGA
Organism: Anagyrus pseudococci; assembly: GCA_030522585.1. NCBI lineage: Eukaryota > Metazoa > Arthropoda > Insecta > Hymenoptera > Encyrtidae > Anagyrus > Anagyrus pseudococci. The sequence continues at coordinate 32,043 of JAPYYQ010000317.1, forward strand.
GCCTGTATTTGCCTTGTTACCGATTTTTTTTCAAAACACCCCCTCACACCCTCGCTTTATCTAATTGATTACCCGAACCATTCATCCTAGAGGCTGGGTGGGGAAGTTTCGAGTCTCTCTCCCGTACACACAGAACTCTCTAACTCATCCCGAGAGAGGCTCTGCAATTTTTTCGCTCTACATAATATTAGCGCGCTCATTATGATGCACAAAAGAGTCGATGCGAGAGCTAAAAAGCCGAGCAGTCATCCATCATCCCGCCGATTTTCCCGCGGCGGCGGCTCTACGGACGAAGAGTAGGAGAAGAGTTCCGAAAGCGCACGGAAGCGCGCGCGCGGAGCGTCAGGGTCTCCGTGTACGCGAGAGAGGAGAGCGATGGCTCTCGGGGCCGACGAACCTTCTCGAGAGCGCGCTCGAAAAAAGCGCAGACGTCTCGGGTATACAGCTTGGGCCCGTGTAACCGTGTGGCGTCAAAAGCCGCAGCGCAAGAGAGAGAGAGAGAGAGAGAGAGAGAAAGAGAAAGACTGCAACGGATGGATACAGGAGGGGGCAGATCGCGAAAGAAGGTTGCAGCAGCATTGTGCGTCGCAGTTCTGCGCGGCGGTGGCGAACTTGCTCGGCCCACATTTGTCAATTGCGCTTTGCTGCGCGCAAGAGAGAGAGGCAGTGCTGCTGCACGGGAGAGGTAACGCCGTGCTGTTATACCGTTAGAAGCGGATTTGTTTACGCGAATGCACGCGCAAGCGGGGGCCGCCCGAACGAGTGTCTAGGAGTAGGGGGGGGGGCGACTGCCAGAGCCGGGCTATAGGGTCAATGTCTCCTATGCGGAACATCGGGCCCCGGCTACTCCTACTCCCGGCCCCGCTATACACGCGATCAATGTGTATATACAGTGTATGTAGCGCCCCGGCGTATACTGCTTGCACGCGAGAGAGAGAGAGAGAGAGAGAGAGAGAGAGAGAGAGAGCACCTCTTCTTTTCTCCTTCCCACCTACCCCCCGTCGCACGGTAAAAACGAACGCGTCACGTGAGTTTCCTTTTCAAGACTCTTTCTCTTTCCTCGCCTCGCTCCTACTGCTTCTTCTTCTTATATTCTCTCACCTTCCTCGCATTCTTCTCTCTCCCCCTCCTGATTTTCTCCCTTTTCCCTCGCTTCTTGATCTTCTTTTCTTCCGCCCACTATTATATACCCACCTCAGAGCCAAGTTTCGTTAACCCCACTGTCCGATGATCATCCTATATTCGATTCTGTGTATAACCACACAGACACAGAGAGAGAAAGACACGCAAGCGCATGTAGATGTTGCGAGGTGTGTACACGTCACTGGAGTCACGGCCGCGCGGCGGTGTGACGTAGCCTCGGTTTCAAAATCACACCGCAGATAGTGTGTCAATGAACTTGGAGATTTTTCGAGTTCAATGAATTTACCGTGATCTTCGCTCTGACTAAGATTCTTTCTCCCAAAAAAACACACACCGACGACTATAATATTGACCTTCTACGTATATCAAACAGCTCTCTATGTTTCCCACGCGTTCAAACGTTCGCCTATACATATCGTATGAGCGTGTCAATCCACAAATTCTCATCTTTCCACGGAAAAATAAACGTAGCTTATACAAAACGTGTAACAAATCAACCCACATATCCTCCAACGCAATAGCTAAACGCGTACAATCCTAATCACCTTGGGGCATTATGCATATTGCCATCGCGAAAAAAAACGTGCAGAAAGGAGACAAAAGGAAATAAAAGCCCGGAATGACCCGCACATCGAATGCAGTACAGGTTCAGCGCGTAAAAACGTATATCAGCGGATACACGCGTGTGTATAAATAAACCGTTGTTCGTCGTCAGGGGCGGGGGGAGTGTCGGACAAAGCCGACAGCAGTGGTCTACGCCGAAGTCTATATAACACCGTAGTGCACACTAGGGCATATCAAAATACGAGGAAATCGGCAACTCCGTTCGGCTTGTAAAGGGGGTGTAGACGATGAACCGTGGGTGGGTGCGCGGGCGGTCCTCGGCGAAAAAGTAAGAGTGTCTAGTGAGAGGGTTTTCGGGCAAGAGACACTGTGGCTGAGCCAGGCGGCAGCTTCGTTTTTTCTCTTCTTCTTCTTCGTTTGCTCGAAAGAGAAGCGGCCGCGCGCACCGACGCCCGCTGCTCTTTCTCGTGTGCGCGCGTGTATTACCGTTACGCACTCGGCGGCGCCCGCTGGATTTTCCCTTTTCATGGCAGTTGCCCGATAAGCCAGCTCCCCCCTATAGCCCTCTCTCTTTTCCTCTCTTTCATTCTCGTTCGACGTCTTGATTTTCTTCTTTTTCCTCTCTTCGCATTTTTTATCCTCTCCCATCTTCTCTTTCTTCATTTTCTCCCCACAGACGCTCGCGTGTGCGTGTGGAAGTGGAAGACTGCTCACTTGCACTTGGTAGCGGACGCTCCTTTCTTTCTCTTCCCGATTATATTCTTAGTATCCCGAGAAGAAAAATATTTAATGCCACTTTCGGGCGTTTCGTTTGCTCGTACCGTATTAGCATGGGATTGCCGGGTGTAATAATATAATACGTATCCGAACGGAGGATATAGCAGCGGAGAGGATGCGCGTGTTTGTCGTCAAAGTTTGCCTTTAACCGTGAGCAACATGTGAAGTACATCTTTCAATACAGCCTCGGAATATTCGAATGAGCCGAAAGAGAGAGGGAGAGAGATAAGATAACGGTGAACCTTCGGGAGCGAACGGAGCCGGCTAATTTATGAATATTTCAGACCGACCTGACGAGAGCTGTCTTGGAAAAATCAAGACGATTGTATATGGGAAAAAGTGAAAGACCAAAAGAGCTAGAGGTTTTGAGAGACAGTGACGAGAGAGAGAGAGAGATTAGGCAATCGAAATTTAAAGAAACTCTCGGCTGCGTACACGCGCGCGAGAGTGAGACGGTCAAAGACCTTTTGGCTGGCGGAAAAGGGCCAGTTGCGGCATACGCCTCTCCATGGCTTGTACGAGTTTCACGCTTCACAGGGCGGCATCGGGGAACAATTGCGAGGAGAAAGAGAGTCCAAAGCGAAATAAGGGCTGCGAGAAGGTGAAGAAGAAGAAGAATAAAAGAGCAGGAAGGAACCGAGAGAGAGTGGCTCCGCGAAGTATCGGGGGGGCCGAGGGCAGAAGAAGCAGAGCGGTCGGCGACCCCGTCGTCCTCTGACAAAATACTCTTACGCACTCTCGGCGTACACGCGCGAGCTCAAAACTGCGTGTACGTACGTATACCTGTGTGTACCACTTTGCTCGGTTATGCCAGGGACTCTCCTCGCGCAGAAAGAGAGAGAGAGAGAGAGAGAGAAAGAGAGAGGCTTTTCTGCCGGTTCGCGGTCACCGAGCGAGCAAGAGAGAAGGAGGAGAAGGTGAGAAATCGTAGGCGGCGGAGAAGGTAGAAGAAAGAGAAAGAGAAAAGAGAGCTGGCGGGACGAGCGAACGGATAGACAGGGGAGAGAGAGGGCACAAAGCGAGAAACCAGAGAGAAAGAGAGAGGAGAAGGAAGGAGGAGGAGAGGGCGGTATTATAACGGTCGCCGATCGGCCGATAAACCCGCAGCTCCAAACGCTCACACACACAGCACGACCGAGGGGCCTTTTTCGCGCGGCGCACCGAACTAGCGCAGACTCCCCCCTCTGCGTGCACCCTCTCTCTCTCTCCTTTCGCCATCTTCATCATCTTCAGCGCCACCAGCATGAGCAACAGCAGCAGCACGATCTAAAGTGAAGAGGAGAGCGAGTCCTGGATCCGCGGATGCGAGAGTCTTTTTCCCCGCCAGAGGTGAACGAACCTCGGCGCCTCTGGAGGCCGTCCTCGGCGCATTGTGTCGTTTCTTCATCGCACGCGCTGATGATGCCGATATATGTGCCGACGGCCTCTCTCTCTCCGTCTCTGTGTGTGTCTTACTTTGGACTCCCGGGAAAATCCGCTAGCGAATTTCCCTCCTTGTTCGTCGCGCTTCGCCGCGTCGACCGAGCGCAAGAGCAACAGAGAGAGAAAGAGAGAGAGAGAGAGGCCCCCTTTTCCCAACCGAGCCAGAGAGACCGAGCGCGAAACGGGAATATGTGTGTCATTGACCGTAAGCACACGACGCTCTATACTCGTGTATATTTCTCTTCCCCCCCCCCGCCCCTTCTTCTATTGCTGCTCTATTGTATAATTCTGTACTAGGACAAGGATTAAATAACAATTTTTTCACTCCTCGTCCTGTAAAGGTTTTATCCTCCATTCGAATGCCTCTCTTTTTTTTTTAAAAAAAAAGGTACATCAATCCGTGCATCTTTTCCATTTCTTCGCTCGAGTGTCTCTCTTTTCATTCTCGGTGAGTTAGTAGATCACAGCCGGGGTCATTCGTCGTTAGAGCTGTTTTGATCGGGTTCTTTCGTAAACAGGTATCGAGTAGCGATGTCGTCATCGGAAGGCCCAACCCCTCTCTCTCTCTCTCTCTCTCTCTCTCGAGCGTGTGCCGAAAAAATATTTTCGTATTTACGCGCGTGCGCGCGCACAATGTGCGGAGAAAGTATCAAGAGATCGCTCATTTACATAATTCGTAACCTCTTTATGTTTTCCGTCTTAGAATGGAGAATCCGGGGACGTTTTATTTGCTCTTTTTTTAGTCGAGGATGACGCAAATGTTTGGTAAAAATAGGCGAGATGAATCGCGGCTCGTTCTAATTGTTGGAGAACGGAGATCGGTTAGGATTATCGGTATTGTTGTCGATGCTTGTATGTGCGAGTGAGTGCGATGAAAAGAGGATGAAAATAGATCATTGGCATTTACATTTGAGTTTAGGTATACTTTTCGACATTATAGCTATAGGTATTACCTTCGATCTTAAAACCTTTCATTCTAAATAGGTATTACGTATATCTTAAACGATCTCCATAATAACAAAGTATACCCATACCCTCGAACCCAGCAAAATCACAGCAGCAGTATCGCTATATTTTCGCATTTAATCAAAACCTAAAGAAAATCAAGAGAGAAAATCATCGACAAGGAAAAAAAAGGAAGTTTCGCCGGCCGAGAAAAGGAGCTCATAGCGTTTATTTGGGTCTCTCTCTCTCCTCGCTTAAAAGGGCATTGCACTTATATTTCCTGGATTATGCAGTTGGCCGAGGCGAGAGAAGCTTACTCTCTCTTACAGCGCGAGAGAGTCGTCGCGCGCCAGTCGTCCGCGCGCGGGGGCTCTCGCGCAAGGTGAAGGTAAAGGTAAAGGCGAATATCGCGTGCGCCTCTCCCGGCTAGACTCGGGCGCCTTCGCTTGCCGAGGCTAGAGTAAGTAGTGCAAGCGCAACCGAGCACCTCGCTGAGGTCAGTAACCAGTCGCGCTCTCGAGCCCCCTCCCCCTCCCCTGGGCTCTCGTTCCGGTTAGCTGCCCCGCCGCCGCCAGGCGTCGTGGTGCTTTGCCAAGAGCTGGGGAAAGAGACTGACAACCGAGATCAACGCGCGGCTGTATCCGAGAGTCTATCTCGGCCTTTTTCTCTCTTTCTCCCTTCTGTACGGCGATTATTATGTAAAACTATAACGCTCGCTCATTGATACACACGTGCCGTTAGAGCTCGGATTCGCGCTCGATCTGTACCATCCGATTTATCTCGACATATATACACACCCTTTAGTATTCGACGGTAATGCTTGCAAATCTTATGGGATCGAAAACGCCTCGATACGATATATGATTCGTGTCTTCCGCTTCGAGGAGGGCTTGTTACGAAACTCGGTTATTACCCTCCCGCGAGAGAGCCTCGGATTACGTATTCCCGTGAAGAAAAAGCGCAAAATACGTTTAATTTTTTCTACAGCCGGATAACGCGAGTATAAGAAGGGTGTAAAAGAGCGATACTCGCCAAGGGTAAAAATCACTTTTCCTTCTTTACTTTTTTTTTCGTTTCGTTTCTTCACCTATACGTATGAAGCGCGCAAAATTATAGTGCGCGAGAGCAATTTTCACGAGGCATCTCACGTGTAGTCTGACTGCCTCGTTTAATAATGTTTCTCTCAACGATGTATCCTCCCCCCCCTCCCGCGCCCTTTGCCGTTCCGGCGCGAGAGGGAGAGATAAGAATCTCAGCGGAGGAGAATAGAACGATAAAGGGAGCCGCGAAAAAATATTATATTCCGAGAAGCCCTTTATAATGCGGCTGCGCTTAGAGGGGGAAAGGGGAAGTCAACCGTACACGCGCGGCTAGTTTCAATGCCGCGTTATTTGCCCTGGCCTTTTTGAAATGCAAAATTTCATCGGGGCTTCGACTCCGGCAACAGGTATCGGGGGATACAAATGAGTTGGCAAGCGCGTATTAAAATAAAAGAGGTTTACCTGCCGTAATGAGATTTCGATCGGGAGGGAGAGAGCAGCGCGGGAGGAGCTTTTCATGAAGCGCAGTTAAATTATATTGATTTCGTAATTAATTTGCCGCGGGATTAAACAAAAAAAATTGAAAGTGCGCTCTCGTTCGCGAGTAGTGTGGCTTTTTAATATTCATTTGACGTTTCCGGGCTCCTGGAATCCCGTAATTATATGGAAAATAAAAAGGGAGGTGTGCATATAGCCGAGAACGCGAGCGTGTATATATGCGTTTGAGATATATTAACAAGCCATATGCGGGTATGGTACGTTTATGCACGAGCCGAGTACGCTTGTTTATCTGCTTAGCGCGCGGGTATTAAGCGTTGCTTTTTAAACGATCAGGGGAGAAGCTATTTTTTTGCCTTTAATAGATTTATTCGTCGTTAAATTGTATCGATTTATGTAATCGTAAAACATGTAACGTTAAAGATGGACCGTTTGATTTAGAGGTAACTTAATTATAATTCATTGCTTTATTATGCAATGTATTCATTATTTTATACTTAACGCGGTAAACATCAACAATGAGCGAGAAATGGTCAAGTTGAAAAAAAAACAAAAATAATCCAATGTTTAATAGAGACACATAAGGGGTGTTGAAGGCAACTTTGTATCGCGTAACACCGATCGTTCGTCCGAGAGCAATCGATCCCGCTCGGTGACTTGGATGCCCGCAGAAGAGGTGTACGTTAACCGGCCCGCTCGGCGAGCTTTCTTGTATATCTCCATCGTGATCTTGCAAGATCACGTCATTGCCGTATAGTGATAATCAAAATCACATTTGTTATCCCTGCCCCGACCTCGGGCTTCGAACACACTGCAATAATCCTGTCTAAATATTTTTTTTAGTTACGATTTTTATTCTTCGTAACGTCGAATTCGCCTTCCCGGTGGCGTTGACCGTTTGAATAACGTTAGACAAAAAAAAAATCGTGGACCAAGTACAGATTAATCAAGCTCATATTTTTTGTAGCTCCTTACGATAATAATCATTTGTCAAATTTTTATTGGCCGATCGTTGAGTAATACGAGTACTATTACCAAACGATTTTAAAAAAGAAGGCTACACCAGGAACTCGATCATAAAGGATCATGATATAGAAGTGCCGGTTAAAAAATCGGAGTAGTCGCCGAGATCGCTATCACAATTCGCATAGGGTCTAGTGCACGCGTGCGGCAGCGGTCGCGATGCTCTCTCGTCGTTCGCTCTATCACTGACCCGCTTTCGTGCGTGAGCTCTCTCGCGCTTGTACTCGCTTTGCCTCCCCCCCCCCTCACTGTCTCACTCCGTGTGTGAGTGACCTTAAATCCATTTCTCCGGGCGCGGATTGCAGCGTGTCGTGATTGAGAGATTACATTATGCGAGCGAGCATACGTATATATTCGCTATAGCTATATGGGTCGTCGAGCCGATTGCGTCCTTCGGCCTTTTTCGCGGCCGCGGGCTCGGCAGCAACAGCGACGTAACGCCTGATTTATGCTCGCCTATATACCGCTCGTTCGTGATATACCTACCATATACTGCTGCCGGCCTGTCTCTCTCGCTCTCGGGGATCGGCTTCTCTATATTCCCCGTTGGCTCCCCAACGACGTTTATGTCTTTACCCTGCTGATCCAGGGTCAACTCCTTCCCCCTCGTTCGCTCTCTCTCTCTCTCTCTTGCTCGTATGTGACCTTTAACTTCACCTTTCGATATAATATTCACAAGCGACGCCGGGACCTCGAGACTGCGCGGATTGAATAATATTAGAAATCGCGTTTTGTAACGACGGATCTTTGCTAACGCGAAATTTAAATTTAAAATCGTCCTCGTCGTCGACGGCCGTGTTGGCCGAGACGGGGGAGGCAGCCGGCGGCGCTGTCGATCGGAGAAAATCGGGATCGACGAAAATTGGCGCAGGTATAAATACATGTGTGTGTCGAAGGAGTCAGGGTCACCCAAACACATATAGCATCACACACGTACGTCATATCGACAATTAAACGGGTGTATGCTTTCTTTCTCTCAGGCATCGACGGGAATTTCCGGAAGCACTTTCTTTCCGCTCGCGTCTTCGGCCCCCTGCGCGGTATATATGCCGCGCGTGAAATCATATCATAGCTGGACTTGACAAAACAAAGTCCGAATATAATTGTTATCCAACCTGGAAATAAGAGCGAGCAGGGTCGAGCGAGCAGTCTAGGATTCATGGAAAAAACCCAGCCGTCTACGTCGTGGCCGGGGCTATGCGTGTCCGTGCGCGAGCTATGCGTATAGAATTTCGTAATCCCCGCGTAGATCCCCAACGAGGAAAAAAAGCTCCTTCGCTCTCTGGTATACACTGCTGCTATATGGTACCGCTACGAGAAGAGAAAGAGAAAGAAAGAGAAGGAGAAAGAGAGACTTTGGAAAGTGGCTCTGTTAACGACACGCGCGCGACGATCATTGACCCGTCGTCGCTCGATCCGTCCATCCGTCCGTCCGGTCTTGCCCGTCGTCGTCGCCGGCGCGCGAGCCGGTCGCGGAGGATCAGAAAACATAGAAGAAAGAGAAAGGGAAAGGGAAACGGAAAGAGAAGACTCGAGAGCGAGAACGACTCGAGAAGGAGAGACACTCGAGAGCCTATAGCTATACACGCGAGAAGGACGATCGTGAGGAAGAGAGACGAGAGAGAAGAAGAAGAAGGAAGCAAAAGAAGAAGAAGGCGAAACGGAGGCGGCGAACTCTCGATCCTTAGCGCCGAGAGAGCTTATGGTGAAACCGAAAGAGAAAGAGCGAACGAGAGAGAAAGAGGGAGAGGGAGAGTTAAATGGCAAGAGAGAGAGAGAGAGGGGCTGCACGCGTAGGCTCGCGAAAGAAGGAGGCATATCAGGAAGAGGGCTGGCAGAGAGAGAGAGAGAGGCTCTCGCGGGAGGCGCGGCTTCTAGGGTGAAGAACCGTGCGGCTCACGCTCCCCCTCGAGAAAGAGAGACAATGCCCTCTCATCGCCCCCTCTAATCAACGGCGCTCAGGTGTGGAGAGGCCAGCGAGCCTCTTCTCTACACCTACGGCCCGTCTATGTACCTACGGGGCCTCATGGGCCCATACACCGCGTAAGCTTCACTCGCGGGCCCCAAAGAGGAAGGTGGACGCTGGAGGTGGAGTAGGCATTTTTCGGAGGTCAGTAACCGGTGGCCGCAGCCGCGCAGTCCTCAGCCCCGCGAACGAGAGAGAAAGAGCCAGGATAGGAAGTACCGTTGTGCAGGCTCGCGCTCCTCTCCTGCGCGCCGATGGGGAATGTTGAACCGGCGCTCCCTCTCTCTCTCTCACACACATACACGTTCTGCCCCTGCTCCTCCCCCTCCCGTCCTTTCTCTCTCTTTTTCCTTCTGCTGTACGTTGCAGGTATAACGAACGAGAGAGAAAGAGAGAAGGAGAAAAAGGGAGAGAGTGAGTGGGATAGAGAGGGGAAGAGTGAGTGTGTGTGAACAGGATAGCGAGTGTATAAATGTGTGTGTGTGTTGTGCGGAGGGGGGTTAAGGAGGCGGAGGAGGGCAGGGGGGGGGGAAGCAAGCGCGAGCGAAGGAAGGAAGGAGCAAGAAGGAGAAGCCTGCTTCGCTGCCGGCTGCTGCTGTACTGCTCTCCTCTCGGTGTGTACACTGTATACCTGGCGCTGCTGTTGTGAGGAGGAGAGCACACGGGGCCTGCTGCTGCTGCTGGCCATTGCTCTTTCTCTCTCTCCGGTTCTCCTTCCCTCCGTCTCTGTCTTTCTCGTTCTACCTGCGTGCGCTGAGCTCTCGCGAGCTGCCTGGCCCGAGAGAGCGCGCGCGAGTGAGCCTCGACGTCGAGCGGCGGCCTACGCGCCAGCAGTACGAACCACGCGGTCCCCACGAAAACAAGCCCGCACCAGCGTCGTCGGTGGAGAGACGCGGGCCCCCGCCGTATTATAACAGCATTATATACAGAGAGAGAGACTGCGGGACAGCTCGAACCAGCGATAACAGCCAAAGGTGTAACATCGCCCAATGGGCACGCTGCTGCTTCTGCTACCGTGATTATCAAAGGGAGGCAGCCGGGAGCAGTGCGATTCTAAATAAACGCGGCCGCGGCAGCAGTAGTAGCGCAGGAGTCGGCATACACACAGCCAGCCGGCCGGAGAGGAGAGGACACGGCCTCCCGGCTCCAGTCCGCGAGGTGGATGACCCTTTACAGTGACTCTCGTATCTACGCGCGCATAACCGCGAGGGAGAGAGAGAGAGTGCAAGCGCCTATACAGAGGGAATAATCGCCCGGTGCTGCAGTGCGACCTACCCCCCTCTCGCGCGTTTTATTTATAATTCGAGCCGACGAGATATATAAAGCAAAAGCGAGAGGAGTAAGAAGAAAAAGCTCCGCGGGCAACTTGTTGCGAATATATATCTATATATCTGTGTGTGACGACGACGACCGGCCGATTTTGTAACGTGGAGTTTAGCCAGTTGCCAACCGATCGACGAGCGAGGAGATGAGCGAGATCGGCTTTCAGGAGGCTTGATTGCGCAACCAACAGGACACCCTGGGTCGGCCAAAGCTCAACGTCGCGGAAGTCTTCCCGACGCCAAGGTGAGCCTCATACATACGTGCACCCACATGCATGTTACACTCTTTATTGCCGATTTCTATCGCGTTGGATAATACCGATCGCTGGATTATTGTGCAACGCGCACACAGATATGTATGTGCTATACGTACGTAACCGGTGAACTTGATTTCGTTTACGTAATGTTCGCGTTGCTCGGAGAGCTGGTTCTCTTTTTTTCTCTCTCTTTCTCTTTGCACCTGTTCTCAACGTCCGGTTTTGCTTGATTCGATCATTGCCAAGGTTTGCTATGAGATTTTTTTTCGCCTCTCGTCTACTTTATTTTCGATCGGTACGATATTATTCTAATAAAAACGGACGTATAAGTTCAGGATCGGTAACGAGGAAAAACACTTGCTTTTACAAACGATTTGATATTTACATTCGGCTGTTTGCAGTAAACAAAATAAACGGCTTAGAGGTCAAAGTATGCCAGTTCATTTAACTCGAATCACTCCCATTTCAATTTAAAATATGTTTATTACAAAAGGGAAAAAGAAGCAACGTCGCGAGAACAATCCCAATTTTTCGCAATAACGCAACCCAAAAAAACTGCAGATTTATATTCGTCTGTCTCTCGCGTCGGAAGTTTCTCGAGTTTTCTCGGGCGTGCGCGAGCGCGCTTTCGAGGACAGAGATCTCCCGGTCGAGCGATGACCTTGATTTCTCGCTTCCCCATCACCGCGGCAATACAGCCACCTCAAGCTCCACTATCCACCAGGCAAAGACACGAGTACATGTAGCTTGTGACGTAACGCGACTATAAACCGAGTGTACAGGATATAATACAGCGCGGGAGAGAGAGAGCGCGCGAGTATACGTATACGCTGTATAGAGCCGGGAAGGAGAACGCCGCGAGAGCGTTAAGGTCGAAAAAGGACATTGACCTTGAGATGCCGGCGAGCCGTATGTGTGTGTACGCGTGAGCACACAGCGCCGCCAGCACGGTTCTCCGTTGACGCGGTTGCGTCAAATTCACGCGCGCGCCTTTGACCGCCAATTCGTTTGCCACCGCGAGCTCGTTTTATGGAGGTTTAACAGCTGGCTTTGTAGAAATACTGATGAAATCGAGCGTTAATCAGCCTAAGCGGATTTGGGGAAACGATCGGACTTTTATTAACCTGATCGGTATTTCTTTTTGTGCGTATTATTACAGGCGTTAATTGAAGGCGCGAGAGGTGCTGACATAGGATTTATTTTGTTATACAAGAATGCAAGGTGAATACACGGAGTTTACCGGTTAATCAATTCGCTTGTAATGGTTAATCGAACGAACGTTCATTAAATTTGTTCCCTCGTAATTACTTATTTATAAAATCATTAAACAACTTCCTTTGACACGCAAAAAAGCCACGTTTGATAACACGCCCAGTGGAATCAGCGAAAGTCCTTAAAAGTACTGCTAACATTAGCATTATCGTCTAAACCTCGTAAATCGGCTGAAAAAAAAGTACATCCTCAATTTGATGCCGATCTATTCCAAGCCCGCGAAGCGTACCCAAGCTGCTATCCATCTAGCAAAAACGCTCGTCCTATTCATATGCATCTATCCTCGGACCGTTAAAACTTATCAGGCATTTCCCGTTTCGCCCTTTTCATCGGCCGGCATATCCGGGGCTGGTCTCTATCAAGCAACCAGCAGTACACATAGGCGGCGATTGAAGGACCGTTAAGCACGCGTATTTCCTAATATGACATAACGGTCTTACCGGAAGCCCCCGGGGGGGAGTATACACGCATAGAGCTAATTCTCGGTTCCTAGCTCTGCTCGAGGTGCTTTGGACGATCTTGAAAGGTCCTTTTTTTTCTTCTCCACACCGCCGAGTGTGGGAGAGCGCGGAAAAGAAGGAGGCGGTGAAGATCGCCAGGTGGTATAGTGGCGGTATGCGCGCGAGAGAGAGAGGAGGAAGGGGGTATTAGTGAAAAGGGAGTTAAGGAAAGCGAAGAGGGAACGAAAGAGAGAAGCGAAAAATGTGCCGTTATTCGCAAGACTGCTGCTGCTACTCGCCCCCCGGCTGCTTCCGGCTGCTGCTGCTGCCCCTCTCCAGCCTAGCCGTCCGTCCGTTCTCCATTCATCCGACGAGCCTGCGGCGGGCCGTGTGTGGCGGACGCGCGCGACTTTGCGCTAACCTTCTGCCCCGTAACCCTTCGTCCGGGCTATCGGGTGTGTGTGTGTGATGCCTGGGCCAGCCTTGAGATGTACCGTTCGATGCGCTTCCTCTCTCTTTTATTCGAGCATCGGGTACCACTTCCGTGCCACGCGCTTCTATGTATCCAATCTGTCCTCCTCCTTCGCTTCCTTGTCCTTCGCGTTGAATGACCTACGACCCGGCAGCCCTTTCGCTGCTCCGAGATATATCTTTGTACCGTTTGGATCTTTGTTTCTTTTGCCGGTCTGATTGGAACTAAATATTTTGATGATGTTGCCAGGAGAATGGGGACACGAGAGGGTTGTTGATATACTATACCGGAAATGGATGATGTTGGTTTTTTTTATTGGGAATTCCTTGAGATTTGGAGCTATTGTTTTGCAGGTCGTCAATAAGAATGCGGCTATTAACGGATCGGTTTTTTTTACTTTGCTTGTTCTTGATGTTTGAATGTCAGTTAAATATCAACTATATTATGTCATACGTATAAATTAAGATAAAGCATTGTATTTTAATAATACAATTTATCATTACAAGTACAGCTACGCAAATTGAATTTATGCAATTTTTAATAAACCGTTTAACAGCTAATTCAGCACATTTATTAAAAACAAACAAATAAACCATAAATTTTCAATTCAAATCGAATAAGCATAGCGGTACATCAATTCGTTCAAAGATCTCGTAACCGTACATCTATGAATCTCGAAAATACGAAGAGGAAAGAAAAAAAAACTGGAAAGAAGGATAAAGAGAGAAGTGAAAAGAGGTGACGTGGAGACATTCAAATTTGACTCCACACCCGTACGCGTGTATATGCTTGAACGTATGTGTGAGCGAGAGAGAGAGAGGGGGGGATAGAAGTATCGAAGTAAATTCCTGGGCGCAGAGAAGTGAAACGAGAGGAGGAGCGAGCGCGTCGTCGTCGTCGTCGACGACGGCCACGGCCGATAGGCGTGCATGCAGGTGGGTACAAATGTGACATAACGGTATCGCCCGGCGTCGACGACGACGACGCTCACGCGCTCCCATGGGCCGCTCGCGCGCGTGCTTCCCCTAGCATTATACCAGAGACGCCTGTGTGTATCTGTTTACGCGTAATGTGTGAGTGTGCGTGTATAAACGCTTTTTCTCTCGCCAAACCTCGTATGTACACGCAGACGTATAAATAGTCCGCAAGGTTTTCGTAGGAGCCGCTGAAGAAAAAGAAGGAGGTGGTTGGTTGGTGGGAGAAGAGGGAGGTCGATTTATTGGAGCGGTCGTTGCACCTTTTCCGTAAGGAGTTTGCAAGATCGCGAGAGTGTCTCTCTCTCTCTCTCGTTCTCCCTCTCTCTTCTCCTCTTTCTATCTAGCGCGCTAGAAAAGTCCGCGGCTGGGTGGAAAGAGGAGAGGGGGAGAGGTGGAAAGAGCGAGAGTCCCTCTCTCTCTCTCTCAGGCGGCGCTTTCCTTCTCTCGGCCTCTCTCCTTCTCCCCCTGTGTGTTCTCCTTCTATCGCTACGGCTGTATATATACGTGCCGCCGGCACAAATGCACGCGCATTTTCTCTCCCCGCTTGCACAGCTCTCAAGCTCTCTCTCTCTCTCTATCTCTTTTACTCGATGTGTGGTATATACGGAGAGAAGACTATGAGGCTAGAGCTCTTCCTCTTCTACGTATAGAAACGCTGGAGATATTTGAAAGTCAAGTTCTCTTGGATTTTCATGAGAGCTCGCTATTATGCAATTCCATTCGGCGCGAGAGAGGGCAAATTAATGTGATTGCAGGCCGCTGCCGTGGCAGCAGCAACGGGCTAATCTCGCATTATTTTTTCACCCCGGCGAGCCGGACAGCGCGAGACGCCCTGTTGTACAGAGAGGCTCGATTCCGCGGGGCCGGAAGCTCGTTAGATATATTGTACAACAGCTCTCTCGAGGCTCTCTGTGTGTGTGCGAGTCGCGGCTTTCGTTGCTGCCGCGTGCAACGTCCTACTATTCGCGAGGAGAGCCTTGCTGTACGGTAAACGTCACATTTTCAATTCGCTACGTTGCCGCGTCTGATTTTGTTATTTAGAAACTATTCATCAATGTGCCGATAACCCGTTGCATTTAAAGAGACCATCGAAAGCACATCGAACTCTCTTTCTCTCTCGCAAAACGCCAATTTCATTTTCGGCATTTAAACGAACCGGCCAACAGCTGCAATTAAAAAAAAGGACGACGGTGTGTGCTCCGAATGGTATAGAAGAAACGGTGATCAGCCGACACTGGCCAGCAGCAGCAGCAGTAAGAGTAGCAGCAGCAGGAGGAGAAGGAGTATAGGTAGAGGAGCTGCGAGAGAGGCGCGCGCGCGCGCGAGCCAAGAGAGTCAATGACCGTTCTACATTGACGCGCGGCCCCGGCTGGCTCCCCTCCCCCTGCTCCACCTCCTTCTTCACTCTTTCTCTTGCACGCGCGCGCGCGCGCCTCGGCACACGTGCATGCACGGTATATAAGGCGATAGCCCGAGAGCGCGCGCGGCGGCCCAGCTCTAAAGTCACGGCCAGCCGACAGCCGTGAGATTCCCTTGTCCTCCTCCCCTTCCTCGCTGTACACCACACTCGGCAAATCTACGTCTATGTACGAATGTAGGCGTGTGACTATGTGTGTGGGCATGCCTAGCCACGGGCTAGAACTGCAGCTAGATAGGGCTCTCTCTCTCTCGCGAGCTATAGAGAGTATGTAGGAGAACGTGCGCGGCTACCGGCTAGCCGTTCGCGCTTCGCTTCCCTCTTTCCCTCTCTACCCCACTCTCTGTAGGCGCGCTCTCACCGCCGCTGCTCGCCGACTTCCTTGTGACGAAGACGTAATATCTCCGCTGAACTTGAACTTCATTCGACAAGCCTCTCACCCCCACACCTACCTCGCAACTCTTGTCTCTTCTGACTATGCTTTTGAGAAAACGAGTTTATCTTCGTTCGCGTTTACGTTTACATTTGTCTTTTCCAACACTGCGTGATTTATAACTGTGCCTATTTTAAGCATCTGCTCTCAAATATTTCAGACATTGTTATAAGTTTAACGAGAAAGATCGTTGAAGCAATAAAAGAAGAAGAAAATAGCGAAAAAAGAGGATAGTCGAAACGCACTTTAGCAAAAAAAAAAAAAAAAAAAAAAAAAAAAAAAAAGCCGGGGGGGGGGATAAATGGGTCATGGGACCCACGGTAAGAACGAAGTTCTTTAAAAATAAGGTGTGTCGAAAAACAAATTGTATACGGCACTGCAACAATCGTCTTCGCGTCATGCCAAGTTCTCGTTATTTCAGCGCGCGTACACATAAGATCTCCGATCGGCATACACAGAGACACACAGAGAGCCGTACATATAAGACACACGGATAGAGAGAGTGGCAAAAGAGTCGATTTAGCACGATAACCGCGGCTCGATCGAGTTCAAGCGGTTGAGTTCAACGCTCAGCGCATTATATAAGGTGAAAGGCTGACTCGGCGCTGGCATTGACATTGGACTGTCGGTGCCGGCGCGCGCGCGCCAATGGAGAGGGTAAGAGAGAAAGAGCGAGCTAGTGCCTGGAGAACGCCGAGTCAATGCGGAAGCGATTCGCGTTCAACGCCGCCGCCTCGCGCAAGCGCTTATTTCATCTCTTTCGCAACTTCCACACCAGAGCCCGACTTACATCTTATAGCCCCGGCTGATGCTGTCTTCTTACATGAATCATTCCATTGTTGTATTGTTATGTATACGCCCGGCCGAATTCGATTGCTTTTCGGCTGCTGCTGCTTCTTCTATTTTTATTCTTTTTCGTCCTTTTTTTTCTCTTCTTTTCTCATTTTTCTTTTTTTTCTCTATCTTCGTTTTTTTGGCTGCTGTGGGAGCGTTGACTTTTTTTGTTGAGTTACAGAACATAATGGCCGCGAATGAGAGATTTGAATAGAAGTGGAGATGTAAAACATAAAATTATGATATGTAAAGGACGTGTGGGAAGATTGAATAAAAGTTATGTCATGCTTTTAAGAAATAAATCAAGAGCGCCGTATTGGCTGGGAGGAGGAAACGTGAATGTTTTTTTTTCAATATTTCGAAAGGCGCACGCGTTTTGCTGAAATTTTTTATTTGTAAATTAATTCAACGACCGGGCGCGTTATGAAACGCTTGAGATTTCTATCGGGCGGCAATTGTGTCAGGCGCGTGGATATTCTTTCACCTTACTAACACCAATAGGCGTGCGAATTTTTAAAATGCAACCATTCAATGCTAACCGCCAGTGCAGTGGCACAGGAGCAATGACAACGCCGTAACCGTTAATAAGGAAAAGAAAAAAAAAGAACGTCTTATGGCGAGAGCAGCATTTAATAAGCCGACGCGATCTCGAGGTAAAGTGAAAAAGAAGAAAAATACAAAAAAAGAGAAGAGGGGCAAACACGTTTCAGGATGGTTAGTATAGAAAAAGTCTAGAGAGTCAAACTGCAACTGGTGTGTGCGTATATACAGCTATACATCCCCTTTCCCTCTGCGGCGGAGCCTAGAAAAGTTCCTCGCTCTACATACGAGAGCCTTCATTTTCTTCTCTCCGCGGGGCTATGCGCATTAAAATCCAAATGAAAGTACGCGCGAATCCATCAATAGGTCAGTGCACGAGCGCGTCGCAGAAATAAAAAGGCAGTCGATGCACACCGAGAGAGAAAAAAAACGGCGAGAAAAATAGGCAATGCGAGAGAGAGAGAGAGAGAGAGAGAGAGAGAGAGAGGGAGGGGGTAAAGTTCCTCGTCGACACGACACGCGCGTGCAGAGCGGCTAATGGGAAAGGATGCCGCGTGCCGGTTAAATAAAGTGTGCTGTTACAAAATGGGTTATGCAGCGCGAGAGAGAAAGAGCGCCGCTCGTTCGACGACCCCGAGAGAGACGGGCGAAAATGACGACGCGGCCGAGCGTACGCTGAGCCCCACCACTCGCTTCTCCGACCGATCGCTTATTGCCGCGCTCTCGAGTGCGAGAGAGAGAGAGAGAGAGAGCCACCTCCTCGTTCTAGTGTCGCGAAAAACATCGTGAAATACTTTCCTTCCTCGGTGCGCGAGCGGCCACGAAAAATGGGGACGTCACTTTGATTTGTTAGAGAGAAATTGCTCCCGACGCGCTTAGAGAACTTTTCCACTCGCGAGAGTCGGCAACGACGACGACTTTTGACTTTGGTGTATCTAGTTCCTTTAGCCCGCAATTAGCTTACGATTCTAAGGGACGAGTGTATTTGAGATTATTACGAGAGTTGTTGATCGTTAAAAGGATTTTCGCGTCTCTGATGTTCGTCTTTTAATAAAGCTCGTCGAATATTAATACTCCCACCGGCTCGGCCATAATCGCTTTTGTAAGGCCATTAATTCTCTTTGCAACGGTGTCTGGACTCCGTCTTGAGATCGGCCAAAAAAAGAGAGAGAGACAGGAAAAAAAAGACACGACCGGAGAGTATTTTTTCTATAGAGTCGAGAGGATCGTCTTTTTTTTTATCTTCGCTTCCTTGAATCGAGAGTTTGGCGAATAGGTAATATCAGGCCGTACGTCAAGGGGGGGGAGGGGTCAGGTTCGTTGGCCGCGAGTGATCTGCCTCAAGGCTAAACGTAGCCTCCGTATAGAGGCGTATATTCATAGACAGGACGGAATATGGGAGGGGCGAGAGATAGTCGCCGAGAGTTATTCGGGACTGACCTCGGTTTTAGATATAGACACGAGACACACACACGCTAGGCGTAGCTCGTAAATACCGGCACATCTTTTTAAATGCTGCCCTTGAGGCCGACGTGAGAGGCACCACCTCCAGCACATACACATCGATTTCTGTGTATATCGTGCAATATCTTAAATGGAACTGGTTTGCCGGCATTATGATTCGTTTGTAACGATCAAGCCTCCATTAGACCGAGTCCTCGTCTTAGTCATTTGCAAATAATACGTTACAAAACTCGTACTCTCTCTCTCTCTCTCCCAGGCCCCCGGTCGACCATGAAATTTCAAATTTAAACGCTCAAAAGTCAAATTTACAAAGTGACAGTTATATAGCCGCAGGTGTTCCAGACTAATATATTTAAGCCCCGTGAATCAGACGCGTTTAACGTCGTGGAAAACGATTCTAATTTATTATCGCGCTTCCTTTCGTCAATGGCGATCAACACACCGTTATAAATTAAACCGAAGGAAATCACCGTCTACAATAGCGTAACTATTGCCAGATCTTTCATAAAAAAAAAGAAAAGAATAGAAAATCGATAAGAGATCGGTAAGCAGTTTGACCGTGGAACACCAGACGTCAAGCCGAGTTGAAGCGCGCGAGGACGGGGAAGGTTGAACGAACTCTCGCGCGCGGCGCTGTCTAGGCCATCCCCATTAGGCCGCCGAGCGAAAGCCCCGCGGGCTACATGCTTAGAGGCATGCACATACACCTCCCCTGTATACTCGGGGCGAGATAAAAAAAAAAGGAGAAGCAAAAAAAAAAGAAATAAGAAAGAGCATCAGCAGCAGTGGCAGCAGGGGTAACGGTGGGTGGGAGAAACGTCTCTTATAGCATCACGGGGTTACGGCGTGAAGGCTGTAGAATGGCAGTGTACGGTAATGCCGGCAATAACCTCGATCGAGCGTTCGCGCAGCGCGATGAGAGAGAGAGAGAGAGAGAGAGAGAGAGAGAGAGAGAGGAGAAGGCTGGATAGCGAGAGAGCCGCGGCGGACACACACATCAAGTGGGACAATGACCGCCGGAGACCTTCTTTCGATCTCTCTCGCCCGCCACTCTCGGGAGCTTTCTTCTTTTTCCTCTTCCTCGACTGTTGCCTCCTCCTTTTCCTCCTGCACGATTCACTTGCAACTCCCTCCTTGCCCTTCCCCCCCCCTCCCTCTCGAACCTCCAGCACCCTCCCCGCACAGGTCCTCTCTCTTTTCGCCGAGCGAATGCGCGCGCTAGAAAAGCATTACGCGCTTCCTTCTTCTTCTTCTTGCATTGCGGCGCTCCGTTAGCTTCGCAGTAGGCCCGCGCGCTTTCCACGCGCATAGGCAAGCGAAAAACGGGGGCAACTCTATGACGGATTGGCAAGGGGAGAGGCTAAGCGGGAAGGCGGGGGGACGGGTTCTAGCGGCTAGCCTGTAGTTTTTGTAGCTCTGCCAGTGCGTGTGCGTGTGAATGCACTTTGAGGGATGTATGTCTGCGTGTGTGTGTGTGTGTGTGTGAGGATAACGCGCAGGAGGAAAAGAGACAGGGCGAAAGGAAGAGTCGCGCGGGCTTTGAGGTCGCGCGTTCTGCTGCGAGACTTGGATTTTTCTTAGCGGTTAAAGGATGTACGATTTTGAGCGTGGTTAGGACCGTGAGCTAGTTAGCGCGATTTTGTGGGTTTTTTTTCATTAGCTATAGGCATCCGCGGGCTTTCGATTTTGATTATGGCGAGTTTGACCGATTTACCGAAAATCGGCAAGTAAATCTGCGAAAATTCGAAGATCTCAAAAAATGGTTTATTCTCGCAATCGACGTATACGCTCGAAAACGAAACGAAACGAAATGAAAGATATAATAAATTGACGTAACGTCACACATTGCCGAGGCCTGGAAAAACGAAAGTTTAAAAAATTCGCATTCATATATGTATACGCAAAGCCGGGCGTATATATATAAATCCAAGTGCGTAAAAGCTCGCGCGATTCGGCCGAGCGAGAGAAAGGAGGAGGGTGGGGAGGACCGGGCTGCCGAAAACGAGGCACACACTCTTAATTTCAGCAGACGAAAACCGAATGTATATGTAGGTGGTGGTGGTATACCGCGGTACAAGTGTGGGTCAACGACCAGCGGGCGGCTTCCCACGTAAGAGATAGCCCGATACCGATATCCCTGCCCCCCCCCCTCTCGAGAAGATGTTCGTTCTGCAACGTCGTCTTTTTCACCTCTCCCGCGAGAGTCGACGTAGGTGCTCGCGAGCAGTAGTAGGTGGGGGAGAAAAGATCAACGACCCCGGGCCGCGCGTATCTGGGTTAGTAGTCGCGGCGCTCCGCGGCCGATTCACCGATTCGCGCTCGCTCGCGGAAATTCTTCTCTAACGAGCCGAGAGAGTCTCCTCCTCCTCCTCCAGCACCTCTCTTTCCCTTTTCCGAAAGACGCGCTCGCGCGACCGCTGGCTTCTAGATTTCTCTTCCTACTTCTCCTTCTAGTTTCCCCCCCTTCCCACCTCTTCCGCCGCCGGCACCCGCCGCCTTCTTCGCCTTTCCTATTTATCTTCGTCTCCAGCGGCGGCACTGTCGCTCGGCCCAGACCGTGACTTTGTGAAATCGAGGTGGCCGGCTAACGCTACCGGGTACACGCTCACACACACACACACGAACCGGCGTTACACATCGCTGATATTACCTTATGCACTCTTGGATTTTATCTATGTATCGCTCTAGGCTTTGACCACCCAACGAGCTTGTGTTTAGCTTTGTGGTTTACGTTCGAGTGTCAAATGCTTTTATTTAACCGGACGTCGATGTAGCATAATACCGATTTTGTACTTTAGAGTAGTTTTAGTAATTGATAATTTAATTTTTTCCTACTTCAACGTTTACTTGCATCGATTTATTTATTGATCTGATATGTAGTACAAACGGAGAATGTTAACACGCATTATCGAATACTACAACAAGCATCTAACGCGTATCGCGCACATTTTTCCGTAAATCTTCTTTTTAAACGCGAATGATAAATGGAGCAGCGGCAATAAGTGGCACAAAGCGAATTGTAAATTTTCAAGCGCATACGCTATTATCGATTTATTTGCAATAATCTCTTCCTCGGAATCGCTTCGACCGCGTTCGAAACGAAGAAAAAAAAACGTCGTTTTAATAATGAGCAAGCGGAAAACATAAAATGGGCGATTTAACTAAACATACATTTGAATAAAAAGCAACGGTAAAACTAGTAGAAAAAAGTATTTTTATAACTGTTTACAAAAGTCAGGGAAGCAAGCTCGATCGAAGCTTCGCGCGTCTAAAGTCAAGATTTTTCTAGAGCGTCTTGAAGCTCGAGAGAAAAGCAGAAGGCCAATAAACTCTCATTGATCGCGTATACGTGTGCGTGTGCGAATCTTTCTCTTAGCCTCTCTTTCTTCGTGGGTATCGTAGTGCGGCCGGTGATTAGTTGCGCTTCGCGAAAACCCCCCCTGCCCGGTGTACACCGAGAGTATGTACTGCGTGTGCAAAAAAACGTGCGAAGGAGATGGAGAGAGAGAGAAAAAAAAAGGAGGGCGAAGCGGCAAAAAGAAAAGCGGCAGCGGTGGCGGGGATAGGAGAGAAAGACAAGCGCATCAAAAGTGAGCAGTAGCGGTAGCGGCAGCATATCGAGAATGAGGATGAGAAGGAGGGATAGGAAGTGGAATAGACGCTGGGAGGCTGCTGCAGGGGAATAAGCGACGGCGGCACACTCGACGGGGGTGCAGGCGGACACAGCGAGAGGGAAAGAGCGCAGCCGGGGGGAGAGAGAGTGAGGTAGGTCTGCGTTAGCGGAGAGCAACGGTGTAACGGAAGAGCCAGCAGTAGCGCACAGGCATACATAGACGGAGAGCCTCCCTACCTCGGCAGAGTCTGCGGCGGGGGAGGTAGAGCGTACGAAGAGAGGGAGGAGGTGGCGGCGGGAGAGGGAGCGAGAGGCGGCTGGTCGGAAAACGAGAGCGAGAGAGGGAGCGAGAGGAACTGGCGGGTCGATCGAAAGCGCAGCGCCGCGAGCGAATGCACTGGCGGCAATGCTGCTGCTGCTGCTGGTGGAAGGTGGTGGTTGCTGAGCCCCCTACCGAGCTGCCGCCGCTGCGCGCGCCGCATATCAGGCCTCAAGCTGGCTCGAGTTGAGCTAGGTCAGGTCTACCCGAGTTCCACACTGTGCCAGCCGCCGCTCGCTGCCGCCTCCAGTCGCTCTATACACACCCTCGCCGGCGTACACAGTGAGAGAGAGAGAGCCACTGCAGCGCCGCGCTCGCTGGCGTCTGACCAAACGGGCCCTATTCTACTGACTCTCTCGAACGCGCGCGACTTCCGCGTTACATAGTCGCTCGAGAAGAGTATTAAGCGAGTGCACATCGCCGGCAAACACGCGCCTGGCCCTAAGCGATTTCTCGCGGCGTCGCGGCATCGATTTTTCGGCTGCATGTGCCGCGCGCCCTCCTCCAGCGTCTCTTCCGCGTGCGGCAGCGAGTGTACACCCAGCGCAGCGCTAAGCTCGCTGCAGTTGGGGGCCCGAGGGACCAGTGCCGGGGCCGTTCGCGATGTGAGCAGCCGCGATGCCGGAGATGCAGCCCGAGACCGGCGGCGTTAAGAAGAGGAAGAGGCCGCGCGAACGCCCGCTACCAGCCGACCCCGCAGCAGGAGCAATAGCCGAGCAGTCCACGATGCCGCTCGACGGCCCGATATCCCTCAAGAATCACCGAATTACGTAATTCCCGGTGCTTGCTCTTCGTGCGCGTCTCTATCGTGCCCGTGCGTGTGTCTATCTCTCGAGTGTTTGGTGCAAGCTCGTCGTTTCCTCTTCCTAGGCTGTATCTCGGGCTCGCTGGGACTTTGGGGCTCTCGGATCCGGAGCAAGAGGAGAGAACAGGTGAGGATGGAATCCCCGGGCTGGGGGGAGGCAGCATCATTCTCCAAGCGGTAGTGATAGTAGACAGTAGTAGTAGTAGAGCTCTCGTGCTGTATTGCTGGTGATGGTAGCGGGAGGCAAGCGCTCGTGTATAGAGGGGGTGGGTGGCCGTTGCGGAAAGTGAAACGCTCGCGGGACCTACGTAAACAAAGTATCGAGCAGAGAGAGAGAGAGAGCAGCAGCGCCGGGCGCCTCCCTCTCGAACGAGAGAGAGTCGATGCACCGCCAAGCTCTCTCCCTCTCTCTCCATATACACCAGCAACGTCGCTATACCGCCAGCGCTAACCGTGAGTTTACGCCCTTGCGAAGGACGCGCGTTTCCCTTTCTCTCATCTTTCGCCCTTTCACCCTCTACGCTCCTCTATTCCTACCTACCCGATTCCCCCCTCCCTGCTCTACCGCATATTCTCTTTCTCTCTACGCTATGCGCGTACAGATTCGTTGCGCTTTAGACCATTTATTATTTGCCGCGAATGCCTCATTTGGATGTCGAATGCAAAATTGTCATTCGAGATCGTTGCCCGTATGACACACGCGAATTACGAAATGACGTTACGAAATTTCGCGAAATTCAATTGAACTCTGGCGAATGATGAATTTATTACGAGATGTTACTCGTACATCAATTTGCGTGAGTCGAGAGAAAAGTATGTTTGTTATTATCTTATACGCTATTGTTTTTAGTAACGAGAGTGCGTATACAGCTCTAGAAAAGTTTTTCAGAGAACGAATCGCTATTATTTATAACAAGCAGTGAAAGCTCACTGGATTTTTTTTCCGGAATTTCAGAGAAAAAAAAGAGGACGAAAAAATATGTGAATTAAATAACAGCGATATTATTGGCCTAATTTCGAGAGAGAGAGAGGAAAAAAAGGTCTATGCAAAACACTTTTACTTCCGCTCGAAGAGTCGAGAAGGAAAGTTTCACTTTAAAAATCCAGCCGAACTATCCGAAAACCTCCGCCCTCCCCTCAGGAAAACAAGCGATATAAGCTAATGTGGCAAAATTGAAGGGGTTGAGGGTAGTAAAAGTAGGTAAAAACAGAGAAAAATAAAACGCGCAGCCAGGGGAAAGCGCAGACAGATACACGGGAAAAGTAATAATGAGGGCAGAATAATCGGGGTGGGGTGAGGGCAAGCGAGTGCCAGAGAGGGCGAGAGTGAGCGCTAGGAGGGAGCCGCCGCGCGCAGGAGGGCAGAAAAGAGAGAGAGAGAGAGAGAGAGAGAGAGAGAGAGAGAGAGAGAGAGAGAGAGAGAGATGGACCAGGCGGCCGGGAGTTTATGCCCCCTTGCGCTCTCGCAGTCGATCAATGCACGGGCGGGTTTCACTTTCGCGGTGTTGAAGCGTGTGCTGCAGCCGCGCGGCCCGGCCTCCTCTTCCTCCTCCCAGACCGCGCCACCCCGTTTTACTCTCGCCCTCCCGGCGCTCACTCTCACTCCCCCCACCAGCGTGTGCGCCACCCTAGAGCGCGTCGGCAGTTCCGTATATACGCGCCAACTCTCTCTCTCTCTCCCTTTCCCTCTGCTTCGCCTCCCCTCCCTTTCCCCTTTCAGCCCCCGAGAGCGCGACAATGGATTTTGGCGACTTACCGATTGGCCCGCTGCCTCATCGGCTGCCACCGGCAGCAGCAGCAGCAGCAGCGCTTTCCATTTTTTTTTCCATTTTCGAGCGCGGGCCCGCGCTTCCACACTGCGCCCTCGCGCCGCACCAGCGAGGGGTCGTTGACCCTCCCCTCCGGCGGACGCCCTCTCGCTGCCACCGCACCTTTGTGCAGCCCGTATGCGTATACTGCCGCTATATACCATGCTCTCGCTGCGTTCTTCTCTTCCCTTTACCCGTGACCCCTCCTCCCCCACCCCCCACGACCCCGTACACCCCTACGGCTGCTGTCTCGCTCGAAGCTCCAGCCTCACTCTCTCTCTCTTACAACGTTATTGTTGCTTTATTGATTTTTGCGATCGGCTGATCTTTCGAGGGTGTCTGGGGGCTTTTTTCCTTTTTTTTCTACTTTTCTCTTTTTTTTCTATAGGGTTTGTGAGAGATTTGTTTTCGAAAATGTTATACGATAGGATGAAGCGATATATTGTGGAAGGATTACATTACCTCATTCAAATGTTATCAAGAAGTAGTTTTTATGAAAAGATTGCAAAAATCCGTTAGAAAGTATATAATATAGAAAGCCACGAAATCCCGTCTCCCCATACATCGATATTTCTACTAGTTTTTTCGTTACTCCAAATTTCAACTTAAAAATTTCGTATTTTTTGTTGCAGTGAAAAATGAAGTCGAGTGACTGGGATTACTTGAGCCTGCGGGAGGAGGAGTTCCAGCAGAAGGTCAACTACATAGCTCCGGACACGCCAGTCTCGCCCAATGAGCCGAATCGCGCGGAAGCCTCGCTACCGAGGAACTTGGTCCTCAAGCCTTCTCAGGAATGCAATAATGTAATGTCCCGAGGCCAATCGAAATTAAAACGTCTAAAGATGTTTTAAAAATTTGCCTCTAATGATCTATTGTCGTCAACGTGATTACAGGTATTCGGCGTTTGGAGCACGGAACGGATTCCAAAGGGAACTCGTTTCGGACCGCTGGTCGGGCAAATCTATATGAAAGATTCGGTTCCGCCGGATACGGATAGAAAGTACTTTTGGAGGGTTAGTAGTTCAACAATTTTTCGCATAATTTTCATTATCAAAATTTATTTAAAATATATTTGATTAGAGTTGCGTACATTTTTACAAAAATTAAACAATAAGTATAAAAACTGTACAAGTCTGTATAACATAAAATTTGGATTTTCTTCTATCACAGATTTACAAGAACAACGAACTGTTCTATTACATCGATGGCTACGACGTTCAGAAAGCGAATTGGATGAGATACGTTAATCCGGCTTATTCTTCCGAGTCCCAGAATTTAATTGCTTGCCAGTATGAGGTACGAGTCGATATATTCGATATTTAATATACACGCGCATAAACAGAATTTTACCTTAAATTATAGATATAAATATTCTAAAACGCCTCTTTAATGACATTGCTCCGTTTTGATTTGTCCCTTGCAGATGAATATTTATTTTTACACCGTTAAAGAAATCGATGCTAATCAGGAGCTCTTGGTCTGGTACTGCCGTGAATTCGCCGAAAGGTTAAATCATCCGATGACCGGCGAGCAGATGATTCAAAAGATCCGTAAGTGTTGGCTCTTCCTCTGAAAAAGAAAACAGACGTGTTTCGTCGTTAATATTCGATTTTATTAGTATATCAGCGTTAATTAATTAAAATTTCATTTTTAAATTATTGCTAATGTAATTTCTACAATTATAGAACGCCTAAATTTAACTCAATGAGCATGACCTATATTCGTGTGTGTGTTTCTATAAATCTGCTATTTTAGCAGTTTACAAAATTAACGATTTGTTTGTTTAACAGGGCAACAGCAGGTGCAACAGACGACGCATCCGGTCGAAATTCCCTCGGCAATCGAGGTCGTGTCAACGATAAAGGACTCTGTGATATACGAGAGGCGATCGCAAATGACGCCGACGGACGGGAGCGTGAGGTCCGACGAGGGCTACCACTCGAACGGCTACCACGACGAGATACTCACGCCGCCGGAGGAGAGCAGCGAGTCCGACTCCGAGAGCAATTACGTCCTCGACTTTTCCAAGAATTCAAAGAGCACGACCAGCTTACCGCCCACCCACCTCTCGGTCGGCCTGCTCAAGCACGAGAACGTGGCGCGCAACGACTACAGGAAGGTCAAGATCAAAATGCTCAGGACCTACGGGAACTTTCAGTCGGGCACGGTCAACAGCAGCACCAGCAACGGCAATGCCACTCCAATAAAGGAGTCGATGAAGGACAAGGAGGAGCTCGTCTGCCGCGAGCAGCGCTCCATCACCCCGGAGCTGCCGATCCAGAAGATGCCGAGCTCGGTCCTGCTGACCTCGACGACGCCCGGGCCGGAGGACGCGATCGACAAGCCCCCGGTGAAGTCGTACTACGAGAGCAGTCCCAGTCCGATCTCGACGACGAATCCCCGGCCGTACATCAGCACGAGCAGCAACGCCGGGCCGAACGGCATGAGCGCGAGCTCCTCCATCCTCGAGAACATCCTGCTGCGGAGCAGCAACAGCGGCAGCTCCAACGCGGCGACCGACAGCAACAACAACACCGCCCAGGCCCAGCCCTCGGCGAGCAACGTCATCCACAGCAGCCACATGAGCAGCCAGCTCCAGGCCACGTCGCAGCTCGACTCGGTCACCCCCTCGCCCTCCAGCCCCACCGAGATGGCCTACTCGTACAAAAAGTCCCACCGCTACAGCAACATGCTGCCCTGCAGCCCGGACTCGAGCTCGAACCTCCCGGTCCCGGCCGAGCCGGCGACGAGCAGCAGCGGCGCCGGCCCCGCCGGCATGGCCGCAGTCTCGAGCCTCCACTCGCCCGGAGGGCCGAGCAGTGCCGTCCAGCCGAGCTCGAGCACCCTCCTGCTGGCGAGCCCGACGAGCAGCGCCGGGCCCCAGTGCCTCGGGCACTCCCAGGCCCCCCAGTGCAGCAGCCCCGGCCCGGGGAGCCTGCACTCCTCGAGCAGCGGCCTCGTCGGCAGCTCGGTCCTCACCCCGAGCCACCCGAGCTCGAGCGTCTCCTCCGCGGCCTCCTCGCCCGTCAGCAGCGCCCGGCGCAAGACCAAGAGCCCCTCCCCGGCCCTCGCGAGCTCCAGCGGCCCGAGCTGCCAGCCGACGACGACGATCCTCTACTCTGGCAGCGCTGGCCCAGAGCCCAGTCCGATGTACCTGCAGCACCAGCAGCAGCAGCAACACCAGCAGCAGCAGCAGCCGAGCAGCCAGAGCCAGGCGGTCGTCTCGTCGCTCTCCTCCTCGCTCTCCCCGATCCACCAGGCGCCCTCGCCGTCCTACGGCTACGGCATCTACCACCAGCCGAGCTCGCTCCAGCACCACCACCCGGGCTCGCCCCTCTCGGTCGGCTGCCCGAGCTACTCCCCGCCCGTCTCCGGGATGATGTACTCCGAGCGGGCCGGCAGCGAGGACCGCCGCCGGGCCGAGCCGAGCAGCAGCAGCAACGGCCCCGTCAACAGCATGTCCGCCGGCCAGCAGCAGCAGCAGCAGCAGCTGCCGAGCTCGTCGACCCTGCAGATGGAGGGGAGCCAGGGCCTGATCAGCGGGACCCACAACCTCCACCTCGGGCACCAGTCCGCCCTGGCGATGCACTCGGGCGGCATGTCGCCCTCGAGCTCGGCGATCCGGCGCTACTCCCCGGTCGGCTCGATGTCGCCCGACGAGCACTGCTCCCAGAGCGGCGCGGTCAGTCCCAACTCCCAGGGCGGCTCGAGGGGCTACCGCTCGCTGCCCTATCCCCTCGAGAAGAAGGACGGCAAGATGCACTACAAGTGCAACGTCTGCTGCAAGACCTTCGGCCAGCTCTCGAACCTCAAGGTCCACCTAAGAACGCACTCGGGCGAGCGGCCGTTCAAGTGCAACGTCTGCACCAAGAGCTTCACCCAGCTGGCCCACCTCCAGAAGCACCACCTCGTGCACACCGGTAAGTCAACGACGCGCTCTATGCAAATCCTGCAGCGATAAAGTTGCATTGCTAACGAATGATGTTGCAGGTGAAAAGCCACACCAGTGCGAGATCTGCAAGAAGAGGTTCAGCTCGACGTCGAATCTCAAGACCCACCTGCGACTGCACTCGGGCCAGAAGCCCTACGCCTGCGATCTCTGCACGGCCAAGTTCACGCAGTTCGTTCACTTGAAGCTGCACAAGAGGCTGCACACCAACGAGAGGCCCTACACCTGCCAGGTCTGCGACAAGAAGTACATAAGCGCCAGCGGACTGAGGACCCATTGGAAAACGACCAGCTGCAGGCCGAACAACATCGAGGACGAGCTCGCACTCGCCACAGCCGTCGGCTCGCCCACCTACTACGAGTACTCGCCCGACGTTAACGTCGGTAAGTCGGACCACATATCTCTCTCATGTTTTTAATAGTAATTCAACAGTTTCGCTCACAAAGGACCTTGCTACTTCTGATTGCAGGTAACATGCCCACCTCTCTGCACAACCTTGAAAACTCGGTCGGCAGGCCGAGCGTCATAGAGACTTCTCAGCCGCACATTATTGAATGTACTTAAGGCTTCTTGCCCCCCGTCCCCCCCCCCCGCAAGCCTCATCCCCTGACCACTCCGCGTGGTCTCCCCTACTCCTCCTCCCCCGCGTCCCGCGAAAATTTCTTCCTATATCCTTAAAGTCTGAACAAATTTTCGATCGCAGTATGTATAGACAGCCGCCAAGTCGCACAAGAGGAGAGAGGCGCGAGGAACGAGAGAGGTACGCACGTCTAATTTTAAGCCAATCGGAAGTCGCAGCTCGCGGACGAGAGCAGCTTTTCCCAAGCCTATAAAGACGTAGTGCTCCTCGGGCTCGCGGAAGAACGCCCGAGATATACGAGCAGCGAAGGATCGTATATAATACACTCTCTCGATGCACACGCGAACGACTGGAAGACATCGTCGGGGATTAAGCGTCATCCGGCCGTCGTTCCCCCCCCCCCAAACCCTCCGCCCCTTCACCCACCAAGATCTTTCCAAGGGCGTTCGCGTCGCTCAAGACCAGTGAGTTAGCAATTTTTCGATGAACGAAGAGAGAAACAAAGAAGAAAACAAATAAAAACGCAAGAGAAGGAAACGAAAAAATATAAGTGAAAGCTAAAGGGCGGATTTTGTCGGCGTCCGCCACCGGGTCAACACAGACGATCAACGGGAGAGAGCGAATTTCCGAGGAGAGCTGTATAAGTTAATACTAGTGACGACACGACTGCAACTATGCGAGACCTGTACCTGTAAATACTAACATTACTATTAATTAATCGATAACGATAGGGAAGACAAACAAAAGACAAAAAAAAAAGTATAACACAAAGGATGACAAGCAAAAGAGAGAAAGCAACTCAAAGCGTAACTTTAATGCTCTAATTTATACGAGATATATAACGGAAAACAAACAAAATATTAAAATTACAAACGCAAAAGCAAAATATGTATACACATATATGTATATGGTATACACTCGTCGACTGAGAGAGTAATCACGTCGGAGAAATTAGAGTAGAAAAGGATCTGAAGCCTGGGCGCGGTTCAAGATGCGAAATAATGAGAAACAAAAAAAAATTGAATAAACTGAGAAGCGAGTGTGTTTACGGTGTTGGCTGCGTCCATTGCGCTCGGCACGTCTACTGCGATAATCGATTATACGCTACAATCTCACACGGACGTAGTTATTAATTATTATATATTTCGAAGCGTTTTTTTGTGAATATTATATATAAATATATACATATATCTCAAAACGATATCGATAGCGGAAAGAAATTTTTTATCGAAATCTTTATTGTACATATGGTTAAGGTAGTCCTTGCGTCGAAGCTAGTCAAAGTAACGCAGCTACTTATTTGACATTATTTTGTAATTTTCAATTGTCCCAAATTGAAAGTGATGAGTGATAATTTTTTGATTTTTTTTCCTTTTTTTTTCTTCAAACAAACACGACGAAAATAAAATCATTATTTTAATATCGTTTTACTTTTTCATATTACAATTTATTGATAGTCTATTGATGAAATTTTATATAAATGTTATACATAAAAAAAACTAATTGCAAAAAAAAATAATTATCCAAACGGTAGACCTCATGCAAGGATTACTTTAAAATTATTCGAATCACTTAAGATGCTCTCGAATTTACTTGGAGTAGATTAAAACATGTGATTAGTAGCTTAATTGGCTTCATTGTAAATTAGGTATGCTTTTTATTGAAATTTTGTATGCGAGGCAAAATGGATGATTAAGGTGTATATGATTTTTACGAGAATCTAATATGACTTTTTTATTTTGTTCGATCAATTGAATCACGCGACAAACGTAGACAGTATTTTAGAGATGAAAAATCATTAAATCGAGAACATTTTTTATACTAACGTAAATTTTAAGTTTCGTAAAAAAATTCTGCCATTTGCGTTCGGCGATTATTTATTTCGTTACGTTTCGGAGCGACACTCGATTTTTTCACTTTTGTCTCATTGACCTTCATCGATATAATATACACCTCTGACTAATCAACCATTAACGACCACAACTCGAATCTCACGCTGTAATCTCATAACTAATCATCATCTCAATTTCCCCATCGAATCGCGAGAAGAAAAAAAAATTACAAAAGTTCTCGACTCTTGCTCCAAAACGTCGTATAAAAATTCACCGAAGAATCATCTCGATCAAATAAGGAGAGAAAAAAAAATTGAATAAAAAAACAAAACGAGAACCAAGACGTGTATTGCGGACTATATACAATTGAAAAAAAATTCCAAACTTCCCTTTCGACCTTGTAGGCTGGCAGTTATTTAAAATAAAAGCGTGCACATCGGAATGGTGAAACTATCGCTTTTAAACGTAGGCCAGCGCGCGCGAGAGGACAAGACCGTAAGAGAACAAGTGCGCGAGGATGGACGAGAGAAAGAGCGAGAGTGCGCTTGTCGCGCGAGAACAAGCTCGTTACAGGTCGATTTTTGTTTTTGCCGAAACCGATTATACATATATATAAATAATAAATATATAAATATATTTTTGTAAGCGCATACGGTAACCCAACCAACAACTCGAATCTATTATTATTTTCCAATTCGCGATCGCGCGCGCATACATTCTCTCTCTCTTTCTCTCTTGTGTGTTTTGTGAACAAAGTTGTGTTTTTTTTCGACTCCCCCCGGTTTATATATGTTAATACTCAAAGGATATATATATATATATATATTTTTAGTTTCCGATATTTCTATGTATATGAAAAGAGTCTGATCGAAAACTTAAGCGGGTAGCTTAGTATCAGTTATTTATTTTCACGCGTACAAACAAGATTGACCGTTAAGTTTCATTGCAAACGACTTTAGCTATGGTTTCTTGGTTTTTTTTCCTATTACCGTTGATTATCGAGAATTTGACGCCTTTGTTTTAAGCGAAACAAAAGAAGAAAAAGAAATATTGTGATTATTACGAGGAAAATGTGTATAAAGTAGATTAAAAGACAAATGCAATGAAACTTGAGTCTTGTCGACCGGTATCACACGCTAGGTGTAATAAAAGTAACGTATAAAACAAAAAAGATTGTAAAACGTTATACTGGAATTAAATAATACATTCTATACATCGATTATACATTTTTTACGCTATAAATTTAAGAATCATTGTTTCCGAAAAAGAAAGTATATTCTTAAAATCGACAAAGAAGCCCCCAACTGAGCTCAACGTGTCCGTGTAATTTTTTCATTTTTTTTCTTCGTTTTTTTTTCCTTTCGTATACGATATACTCATAATAGATCAGAATTACTACACTATATATATAAATCCAAGAAGACTATAAGTAGCTGGTATGATCGAGAGAGCGGCGTACGAAAGTCGACGGGTTGTGGGTGAGAAAATAGAAGACGAAAACAAAATAATTATATGAAATAAAAAAACGGACGATTTTGTAACAAGCCAAGCTGATTCTGTATTAACGACTTGCTCTCGCGTTGATCAGCAAAGCAAATTAAGAAAAAGTATACCGGCGTATATAGTTGAGTGCGTGTGTGTGTGTGTGTGTGTGTGTGTGTGTGCGTGTACGGACGGTTTCAACGGACATTCCAAGGAGTGGCCAAGGCCAAGCAATACCTATATATTTAATACGATTGTACGTAGCATGTAGCAAAAGGACAACTTCCGTTCTTCTTTCTTCGCAATAAGCAATTTTTCATACGGGAATTTTAAGACGATTAATCAGCACACACTCTGCGGCGGCAAAGACGACGACTCTCGGCTATGCGCGGAGCAGCATTAATTAGCGCCTCGTTGAAATTTCATCGTAGACGCGCGATATGTCGCTTGAATAAAACGGTACTAGGTGCTCATGACTCTCATTACACATAACCCAGGCGCTACTTATCGATTGCTCTCGCATCTGTGTGCGTGTTTGTGCGTGAAAGTGACTTTACGGTGCGGGTGTGACAGTGCAAATGCAAGTAATGAGCGTGCGTGGACGCGTTGCCCCTCTGCAACGAGTGTACATGTAACAGAGATCGAATGCCGTTGGCAGGCGTCGACGGGCTCTATCGCTCGGTTATCAAATCGCGAGGCGAGCTTCAAACCGCTAAAACGCAAAACGTTACTGACTGATTGAAAATCGCTTCGACGACTTTGCGCGGCAAGATACGCTCAATCACCCCCATCCCCGTATTTAACGCATCTCTTTCATTAGCCTTTCTCTCAGCCTAGGCGCGCTCTCTATTTATTAGCTTGTTTTCTAAGCGACTTTACTCGAAAATGAAAAATAAAAAAAAATATAAGAAATATAAAGACTGGGCTTTCAAAGCAAGAGCGATAAATGTAATACATCCAAGCTTACAAAAAAAACATAGAAACTCCACTAGAGCCTCCCCTTTCAACTCCCCCTGTCTCCTTCGCGTGGACTTGGGCACGGCAGAAGTGAGCGAAAACAGAGCGGCCGCGATCGTCGATTTAAAATAAAGACTGTCCGATAACCGAGCGCGCTCGACACGCCCGTATACTGCCCAACGGCGTTTGATAAGACGCGCATATTGTATATCCGATAATCCGAGCAGCGAGCAAAAAAAGAGAAAAATAAACGAAGAGTTGTCATTCTGTAAATTGCCTCCGGTATCCGGCCTTGCCTGCAATCGGCGCACCTATTGTAAAGCAGCTCCAATACTTTGGCGAAATTTTTCAAAATTGCGAGGCGAGAGAGCGTGTATGGATCATATGCGCGTGTGAATGTGCAGGAAGAATGGGTGTGTTTGATCGAGGGTGGACGAGACTGAGAGAGAATGCCTGATTTCTCATTTGTAAATATATGATAATTAATGATAATTACTGAAAGTAGTCATCGATCGAAAGCAAGCGTGTCTGCAAGCGAATGACTATATATAAATATAAATATATATATATATATATATATATATATATTATAATGACTAATCGCCTCGGCAACGGACAAGCAATATATTTGTTTAGTTTTTACTCTGTCTCTCGAGTCGATAATCAACACACAATAAAGCAGAAAGAAAGAAAGACAAAAAACAAGCAAACAGAAGACAAATTCATGAGGACTCTACCGCTGTACACTTTACATCTCCCGCGCGCGTGTGTGTGTCTGTGTGTATGTGTATCTCTCTCTCTCTCTCTCTCTGCACGCGCACGTTTCGTATTTAAACGACTATAAATTAAATGTTAATTATCTCCTTATACTTCGTAAATAATAAATTGTTACGCATTTATTATCATTATAATTATGAAATAGGTCATGCTCAATTAGCATTTGTTTCTTAAAAATACAGAATAAATATATGGCTGTTGGATATTTATACAAATTTTATTATTTGCTTAGTCCCTATCCTTAAAATCGTTTCCCCATTCCCTGAGTAATTGTCAGAATGTTAAGTTTTAAGAAAGAATTAGCAATCGTTTCAAAAGACCTTTCTTTAATCTAGTTGTGCGTGGTTATTAGCATTCAAATTTGTCAACCGTATTTTTTTTTATAGATTTTTACACTTTTATTGCAAATTTTTCTACAATCACCATGATATCGGCGTCATTGTTTACAATTATTATAAATAATAAAATATCGTAGCAGCCGCTCCTTTGTTTTTGTAGTCTGTGGCAATATATCATTATATTTTACTATTTTGATCTATTTAAATTATTACTTCTGCATTGGAGCGCCTGCTACTTTCATAAAATTCACGTTCTTTGTGGAAAGACTTGTTCGTTTTCTAAATGGAATTATAGAATATATTTTTACAGATACAAAAAAATCACGTTATCTTAACATACTGTCAGCTTAATATACTGTATAATATTTTGGTTTGTAAAACATAGATTAAAGAAGAAAAAAAAAGAGAAAATTAATTAAATTATTTACTGCCTCGAATAAGGCAAAAAATAAAGTCTATTTTAGTAGCAATCGAGTGAATACCTCATATGTATAGTAATTAGAAAAATAATACAATTGTTTCCTGGTTGGAAATAATTTGCTATAGAATGACCACACATTCCAAGTGGACATAAACATCGAGTACGTAACGTTGATGCTGCTAAAAATTATCCTGCAAAAAACACAAAATTATTTAATTGAAAATATTGTAAATTATGCTGATTAAAAAGAAAATAAAATCTGATAATATTTACCTCATCAAGGTACAGGACTGTCAGTTCCACTTCCACTGTTGGTCCCAGCTTCACTTTTTGCGTCAGATAACCTTGCAGCGGATAATCTGTCACGTTTTGTACTTTTTGACAAAGTTGCTACTTCTTTTAACAAATTCGTAATTTTATGTTGCATACTTGATATTTTATTTTCATATTCTTTTTCTGAAGTTTTCATTTTATTACGGAGTTCAGACTCCGAAGTGAAGTTTTTAGCTTTCAGCTCAGTTATCTACAAAATAAAAGAAAATAATCCAGTATTACTACTACTGTTTAGATAAAAATTTAATATAATAATAAGTTAAGTTATTTTACCTGTTTCTCCTTAGCTAAGAGTTGTCCATCTTTCACTGAAATTGTTTTTTGAAGATTTGCTATAGTCTCTTTAAGAGATGTTACAGCAACTACGTGATCAGAAATATTGGGATCATGAGGATCATGAATTCCTGCAATTCTAGCTGCTTTAACTGGGGTTGGACCATTACTATCATTAGAATCTGACTGTGGTGGAAGTTTTGTTACATCCACTCGATGTGGCCTTTTATTGTGACCTTTCAATCTTAAACAAGTAAAGAAATAATTATGTATTAGAATTATAAACTCAGAGAAAGTAAGAACTAAATATTCACATTTTTTAAACTCAACTTACTTTACTTCTTTGTTCTTTGAAGCCTGTTGCTGAACCATTTTTAAGTGTGCTTTCCTATCAGCATCAGATTGTTTTGTTCTAGCAAGAGCTCTTTTATAGGACAATGTACACAGCCAACATAAAAGCTTACCGTCAACCTTAATGTTAAAAAGTATTAGTAATTAAATGGAGATGTTAAACGATGTATTTCAGAAAATGATAATCATAAAATAATATTTACTTTTTTATCTTCCTCATGTCTATCAAAGGCACATTTTTGCTTACACTGCTCGCAAGTAACAGGTGGGCCATAGCGCTTCTCCGAATTTGTACATTTCTGGCATTTATTTCCAATAAAAGCGGCAATAGTATTGCAATATTCACAGGCAGATGGCTTTCCATATGCCTTTACACTTTGTTCGCACTTTTTGCATATTGTGCTCGTATTGCCCTTCCTAAAATAAATTCTCAACTGTAAACTACTCCAAACGCTTGTTATCATATTACTTCAAGCTTATTTATACTTACATAGTTTGTTGGAATTCTGATCTACAGTATGTACATTTGACAATAGGATAGGTTCCTCTGCACTCCTAAATAAATAATTCAATTGTTTGAAGTATTTCATGTTAAATAAATTATTGCGTCATTAATTTTGTTTTTTTTTTTCATAATAATAAATATTTAACAGTTGTAGAGCCGCAGATTAGAAGCTGAAACGTTTTGACAAAGATTGTGCAAAAATAGCAAATCATGTATGCTGAAGTAGCATATATAGATGCGAAATAGACTGTGCCAACAAACGAAAGTATATTGCACAGGGCATAATATAATTTGGTGTCTAGTGAAACGATTGCTCTTTGGCGTAATATCAAGGGGATCATCGCATTAACGGGCCCCAGCCGATTCCGCGGTGGGGCAAGAGCCGATAGCTCGTACGCATCTTTCAGGCCGTAACCTTGAGGAGAGGTTAAAAGTCGCAAGTGTCGCTAGGGAAAAGTGAATCGGGGAGTTTCCTAACCTTGCAGAGCTGCTGTCCGGGCGATAGTTCCTCGAAGGGGTGCCGTGAAAAGCACCGGGAGCAGGCGAAAAGGAGATTGGCGTTGTTGGCGCTCATTTTGCTGGCTGAGCCTGGCTCGGCAGGCAACCTGGGGCTCGGCACGAGGGCGCCGGCGTCCTTGATGCCGAGGCTCGGCACTGCTGCTGCTGCTGCGTCGCTTCTCTTCTCCTGTCTCGGGGCTCTCGAGAGAAAGAGCCTGGATCACCTCGGCTTAGACGCGCTACGGACTCTCTGCTCCGATGTGCACTGATACTTTTCCGGCTCTCAGAATTGCTGGCTCTCTGTTTTTACATGATTCACCGAGGGGCGAGGGAGAAAATGAGCAACGGACGAGCAGCCGCCGACGAGCTGCTGATGCTCCTGCGATCTGCGCTTTCCTGCTGCTAGGGGGACGCGATTATTTTGTGTTTGCTGACTCCGAAAAACTGCTCCGTTCCGCTCGTTTCGCCGGGCTACGAAATTTTTGAAACGGTCCCCTCGCACCGGACTCTCTTTCTCTCTTTTCCTCTCCCCAACGACTCCGGCGCTCCCTCTCCCTCATTTCTCCCCAACCCAACCCTGCCTCGCAATCGAATCTCGAAGTTTAACAATCGAATGACGTGTCGTCGACTGTCGTGCAGTTTGAAACAGCGTACAAGTTTTGGAACTAAAAAACAACGAATAACACTCGTTTTAATCAACTTTTTCTCAATAATTATTAAAACTGATCAAATATTCATTGAAAAATATTTCTGTATTTGTCTAATGCCATATAAAAGTTGTGTAAAAAATAAATAACTGATGTAGGTGAGACGACAAGCTGATTTTATTATATGCCATCGCAGCTATTTTTCAAAGTCAATCGCGGCACAATGTTCATCGATTGCAGCTCCTGGAGCAGGAGTTTGCAAGCGTAGGGCATAATGATGGAAGAGACGCTCGAGCTGGATCGACAACTGTGGCAGTAGCCACTGTAAGCTAACAGGCCGCATTTGTTGCAAACGTCGACGCTGAAGCCGTCACTGGACAACATAAGTCTCTCGATCAGCATCATGCTGGCTCCGTAGCCGATAAGACAATCTCGCTCCATCTCTCCCAATCTTAATCCACCGTCTTTTGCACGACCTTCCGTAGGCTGCCTGGTCAATACCGTTCTTGGACCTCGGGCTCGAGCGTGCATTTTATCTTGCACCATGTGCTTTAGCTTTTGATAATACACCTGGTGAAGTTAAATATTTTGTTAATGTTTTATTTATGTTAAAGCGTAGAGGATTGAATTGTTATAATACTTACGGGTCCGGAATAAATGTAAGCTTGTAACGGTTCTCCCGTTAATCCCGAGTAAAATATGTCTTTTCCTAAGTAATTGAATCCCGAACTTACGAGTTCTTCGCACACGTCTTCTACTTTAGATCCTCCGAAAGCTGCAATTAAAAAAGACGTTATTATCTTCTTACTTATCATCGAGGTATTTATTTTTTTTTTTTTTCACGAACCTGTTCCATAATGGAATTTGCCTTTGAGTAATCCAGCTTTGCCAGCGATAAGCTCAATTAATTTACCGACTGTCATACGAGATGGAAAACCATGAGGATTCATAATCATGTCAGGACAAATACCGAAATCATTAAAAGGCATATCTTCTTGTTCAACAATCAATCCTAAATAAAAAAAGAAATTAGGTATTGTTAATTTTATAAATTTATGCTATACGATAATATTAAAATAGTTTAACGTACCTGTTACTCCTTTCTGTCCGTGCCGACTACTAAACTTATCTCCAATTTCCGGTCTCCGAGTTTGTCGCAATAAAATTTTAATCAAATGTGCATCATCGGCATTGGTGGAGATCATAACTTTTTCAATGTACGAGGGAACTGGCTGTTTGTACATGATCGGCACGTCTTTATACTCTGTCTGAGCTTGATTTCCCGTATTTACGGGTCCGCTGCTTGAAACCGGCGAGGACTTGTTGATCATTACTTTTTTATTTTCGACCAGCAAACCAGGTGCCACAATGCCATCGCTTTCTATACAATCGTGTTTCCATATCGGCTTCTTCGTCACAGCGTCCATCAACGGTCCCGGTATTTTATCAGACGTTTGGTTTGCATATTTCTTTACTATACATTTCGTGTTTTTGTACACCAAACACCTTCCGTAGCCTCTGTCTATGGATGCTTTGTTTAAAATTAAGGCATCTTCAATATCATAGCCACTGTAAGACATCACAGCGACTATGGCGTTCTGCCCAGCAGGAAGTTTATCAAAGTTTATCAATTCGATCGTTCTCGTTTTCACCATAGGCGCGTGAGGGTAAACTAAGTTGTACATCAAAGTATCAATACGCTGCCTTTGATTGTAACCGATTGTACCCATTGCTTGTTTACCCATAGCGCACTGATAGGTATTTCTGGGACTCTGGTTATGATGCGGATAAGGTACGAGACCTGCACAAACGCCAAGTAATGTAAATGGCTCGATTTCGAGATGAGTTGTCTCTTCTTTTATGTAAGTCTCATCAAACGCAATAAAACTGTCATTTTCTTCATTTACGTCTAAATACTCGATGAGGCCTTCGTGTAGGAAGTCTTCAAAGCTCCTCACTCCTTGTTCTAATAATTTTATGTGTTCCAGCTTAACTGAAGGTTGACAATCATTTACAATAATGTATGGCCTACACAATCTACCGCCGTCTGAACTAATCTGTACACACCTGCAAAAAAATTATTTTTAACAAAAATATAATAAATGTTAAATAATATAAAATAATATGAAAATATGTTAAATACCTATGTTGATGTTGAGGGTAAATTGAAACAAATTGATTTACTAGACCTTTCCGCCTCAACATTCGAAAAGCGCTAACTAAACGGTGGTAGTTTCTCACAATTCCTAATATATTACCATTTAAAAAGACCATATAAACATCTTTATTATTAATTTCTTCACCACCTAACGTATTTACATTTTCTACACCAAGATTGTAAGCTAATCTTGTTATAGGCTCTTCCTCTATTTCCGTTGTTATGTGAGTCATCAGGGCTAAATTTTTTACAAGACCACATCCCTAAAAATTGTGAAATATTAATTTTATTTCTTAGTCATTAAATAACAAACATAAAATCGTTTTTCTTACTTCTCCTTCAGGAGTGTCACTAGGACACAACATTCCCCACTGTGAAGGTTGCAAGGAACGTGGACCTGATACTTTTCTAGTCTTTTCAAATTGTGAATTAACTCTTGTCATCATACCCAAAGCTGAGATGTAAGACAGTCGGGACAGCACTTGCGTGATACCATGCCTTTCCATTTTAAATCGTTTGATGGTCCAGTTACCCTAATTTATTAAA
This sequence comes from Anagyrus pseudococci, assembly GCA_030522585.1. Classification (NCBI taxonomy): domain Eukaryota; kingdom Metazoa; phylum Arthropoda; class Insecta; order Hymenoptera; family Encyrtidae; genus Anagyrus; species Anagyrus pseudococci. The sequence goes on from JAPYYQ010000317.1 coordinate 73,041, forward strand.
CATAAAAATTTAAGTAATAAGTGCCTAAATATAAAATGTTTTGCAACACGAATATTATTAGACTTACAGTAGTTATTGCACAAGCTAATCCATTTGTTATTAAATCGTGTCTCATATGCTTGACAACATCAAATTGAGCAGCTTTGATTTTTGGTATATTTTTATCTGCAATTTGCTTTAACTAAGGATGAAAGTTTCATTAATGCCTTTTAAACAACATTTATTTATCTGAATATTGTAAGTAAACTTACTTCCATATTAAAACGTTTAAATAAATCTTCAAACATCAATGCTAATAATGATCCAGCTAACTCTAATCTTTTGTTACCATAGTAGTCTCGATCATCAATTAAATTTCCGTCTATTTGCGCATTCATAATTCGTCTTATCATGAGGGCAAGGTATGTTGCTTTCAATTTAAAATTAAAATCTATAACCTTTAGTAAATTGTATTAGGAATTGATTATTAAAAATTTAGCAGTAAATAGTATTACTTACAGGAACGTGATTCAAAACATTAGTAGCTAAAAAGTCTTTCATTTCATCCGTGATATTAGATTTAAGTGAAGAAAATCGTTTGTGTTTTCTCTTATTACTCAAGTATCTGAAAATAATTGAATGGAATTTTTAAAATTTATTCAATTTAAAGATAAATTTTGATATAAAATAATTTACTTAAGAGCTTGATTCTGAGCAAAAATTCCAAGATTGTGGCATTCTTCTAAACTAGCTGTTATTCTTTTCATGTATTCTTCATCTGTGCCAATAAGTTGTACAATTTCTTGATCACAAACTATACCCATTGCCTTAAATATGACAATGACTGGTATATCCTGAAAATATTTGATGTATTGTATTAGTGTAAATAAAAACTAAATCATGTATAAAAAATATTACTTACATCTGTAAAAATGTTGTGCTTCATGTAATATTTTCCTCCTTTACCAATTACATTAGTTTTTGTCTTTTTCTCTTGAGTAGCACTGTTACACGATGCAACAATACATTTTTTATTATCTTCTTCTAATATTATTCTATTTCTAAGCATTTGTTCGACTATGAGAATTACTTTTTCTTGCCCATTGACAATAAAATAACCACCAGGGTCATGTGGACATTCATCCATTTTTGCCAATTCAAAATTTGATTTTTCAGATAATACACAATTTGAACTTCTTAACATTATCGGCATTCTAAAAGAATATCCAAGTTTTAATAGCAATTCTTAATACTTACAAACATTAATATTGTATACGTACCTGCCAATCAAAAGATTATTCCTAATTATTGGCTGATGTCCTCTCATGTATTCGATATCAACAGTTATAGGAGCTGAATAGTTTAAGTCTCTCAAACGACACTCATGAGGAGTAGTCTGACGAGATACACTAAACCCTTCCTCAACATCAGGAGTCCCAACGGAAACATTCAAGTACCTGAAATGCAATCAGTAAATGTTACAGGATCACCAAAATTCAATTTTATTCAATTAATAAAACACTAATCACTTACTTAACATAGAACATTGGATCAACATCACTGAAAACTTTTTCATTTGCCTTGACAATCTTCTTTATTTCAACGTTTATGAAATAATTAAAGGAATCAATGTGTTGCCTGACCAAACCCTTGCCCTTGAGAAAAGCAGGAACAAGTTTCCATTTTTCCTAAAATCAACCCGTCGAAATTTAGCATTGTTATTTCGAGCGCTCGAGAGCTTAACCTCTACTAACCTGCAATTTTTGGGTGACTCTTTGAAACTTTTTGCTGTCCACCTTGAAGGCAGAGTTATTGCCAAAATTTTTGCGCGATCCCATGTTGACGAGCGTCGCAGATATTAAAAATTATTTATAAACGTAAACAAAGCCATAAGTTGACCGTGCGAAATCCTGTGCAGCCGGCGTTGTTCGCTGTTTTCTCTCTGTTTCTCCCATGCCATCCGCTCTCTCGCTCGACTCCACGTGCGCTTCTACTTGTTACACTCATACCGACGGAAGGGCCGTATCGATCAAAGAATTATTGCGATTTTTAAATTATTTCGTGAAATAATAATTTTTGACCAAATGTTTTATTCCAATTATTAATTTCTCACCAATTTGATAAAATTTTACAAGTACAAGTAAACACTATTCCCGATACGTTTTTCAAAATAAACAGAAATAGATATTCGAAAATACCGATCTATTTTTCGACTAAGAAAATTCCTTTATTTTCATTCGCTTGAACATAACGATTAATTCAACTCGAAAAATCATCAATAAATCATACAACAAAATAATAAATCGCAGCTCAATCAAACGAGCCGCTAAATAATCGAGCGTTCCGCCGGCTAATAAGAATATATCCACATATATCTCAACGGAATAATGTCAAAGTGGGCTCGTTCGAGCGATAAGCCCCCGTTTTTCAATCAACATCCGCATTTGCGTAAACACGCATAGTCTTATCACGTCGTCACTGGAGCTTAACACGCTCCAAGAAAAGAGAGGGGGATATCAGCAAGAAAAGAGAGAAGATCAAGCGCAGTGGCGTTCCAGCAGGCGAGCTGCCGATCAGTGTTGTTCTCGCTAAAGTATCATGTGCAGCCTAGTGCTCCGGAGGAGCATCCTCGGGGCCCGGCAACTCTTGCCGAGTCTTGCCGTTCCACAACGCGCCCTCGGCCAGTACTATCCGATCGACGAGCACGTCTTCGGCTTGACGGAGCAAAAGAAAGAGGTCAGAGGGTCATTGACACACGCGGCCGGCGTTCGACATTCGAACGCGATCGTTTTTCAGTTTTCTGGGAATTTTGCTTTCTTTTTACAGCTGAGGAACTTGGTTTTCAACTACGCTCAGAAAGAGCTCGCTCCGAAAGCGGCGGAGATCGACAAGCAGAATGGCTTTAAAGAGCTACGAGTGAGTATATAGAAACACGTATACCGGAGTTGTAGTTTATACGCGTATCGAACGCGCCTCGTCATTCGATACCTTTTTTTTCGTTTGGATAGACATGTTTTTTTTTGTCTTGCGTATAGCGTCTAGTCTTGTTTTCCATCTGTATCATTTGTTAACTACTAGCCTATTGTAGATTACTAGACGATCATTAATTGATACTCTCGACCATGTTGAATTTTTAATTTAATCAAGAGCTATAAATTCTATGCTCATTTTCGGATTTCCCAATAACTCATCGTTTCAAAACATCATCTATTTAATTAACATACACACCAATAACACTTCTCCAAAACTCTCCATAGGCGTTCTTCAAAGAGCTGGGCAAGCTCGGTCTGCTGGGCATCACAGTGAAGGAGGACTACGGCGGCACAGGAGGCGGCTACCTCGACCACGTGATAATCCAGGAGGAGCTGAGTCGAGCTTGCGCGGCGGTTGCCCTGAGTTACGGGGCCCACTCGAACCTCTGCGTCAACCAGATCCACCGCAATGGCACTGACGAGCAGAAGCGCAAGTATCTGCCGAAGGTATGCGTACGATATACCTATATACCTTTTGGTTTCGTTTTAATTGGAGCTAAACGATTTTCCACAGCTGTGCAGTGGCGAGCACCTCGGCGCATTGGCAATGTCCGAGCCCGGCGCCGGCTCCGACGTCGTCTCGATGAAACTGAGAGCGGACAAGCAGTCGGATCACTACCTTCTCAACGGCAGTAAGTTCTGGATCACCAACGGCCCGGATGCCGATGTCCTCGTCGTTTACGCCCGAACGGATCCCAATGCGAAAAAGCAGCATGGTATCACTGCTTTTATCATTGAAAAGGGATTTCAAGGGTTCACCACCGGCCCGAAGCTTGACAAGCTGGGAATGAGGGGCTCGAATACTTGTGAGCTCGTGTTTCAGGATTGCAAGGTGCCTGGTGAGTCTGAACGTTAGTTTGATGATGAGATTTTTTATTGGAATGTAGTGTTAATGGGATGTATGTGGGTTTAGCGGCCAACGTTCTTGGAGAGGAAAATAAGGGGGTCTACGTACTTCTCAGTGGCTTGGACTTGGAGAGGCTTGTGTTGGCTGGAGGACCGTTGGGGTAAGTTCTTGGTGACTTGAAAAATATAGTAAGGGTAACGAGGATTACAAAAGTCTATGGTTTTAGAATAATGCAGGCGTGCTGCGACGTCGCCTTTGAATACGCCCACGCGAGGGAGCAGTTTGGCAAGAAAATCGCGGAATTCCAGTTGATTCAGGTTTGTACACGAACATTTTTATTCGCTCTCACCCACAACGTTATTCTCAATATCTGCCTTTTTTTTCGATGATCAGGGAAAAATGGCCGACATGTACACGAAATTGAGCGCCAGCCGTAGCTACCTGTACTCGGTGGCCCGCGCCTGCGACAGCGGCCACGTCAATCCCCAAGACTGCGCTGCCGTCATTCTCTTCTGCGCGGAAAACGCGACCAAAGTGGCCCTCGATGCCATACAACTCATAGGTAATTCGTCCAACTCCGTTTTTAAATTCGACCGAAGAGAGGCGTTCATGTGAAATTTGGCTTGTTTTTTCAGGCGGAAATGGCTACATCAACGATTATCCGACCGGTCGACTTCTGCGGGATGCTAAGCTTTACGAGATTGGCGCTGGTACCAGTGAAATACGACGGATAGTCATAAGCCGGGGTATTTCGAAAGAGTACGCTTGAAGCAATTTTGACGTGAAAAATTGATAGATTTTCCGTGGAAATGGTTTGCTTGTGGACAAACGATGAGAGAGGCTGATATTGTTGCACGTGATAAGCTGAACGAAGATTTTATTTTTGTACGCATTCCACCTTCTTTTTTTATTGAGAATAACTTTATATTTTTTTAATAAAAAAGTCTCGATACTTTGTTTCAACGATCGTTGTTATTTCTTGGAAAGACGGATCGTTTGGCATGTTGCGCAGGATTGGATTTTATAAATGTGTAATGCTCGATGTATATACGCGAGCGCGCAAAGCACACACGGCGTTGTTATCTATATATATACACATCGCACTGTCATCGGACGTTTAATTGATTGCTGGGCTCGCGTTCAACATATTGATAAACATACGCCTCTTTAGTGGGTCATTGGCAAACCTCGAATGTTTATCATACTCGAGATGCAATTGACCTTTTCATCATTGTCTTACATTTGTTTTTTTTAATTTTATTTCTTCAAATTTTTTCTTCGGCTAATTTGGATGAAAAAATTTATTAATTCGTTCAGTCGTTTTATGTACGTTCGTCAGACCCACTTTTGTCCCACGTCCCCAGCAACGCGTGTTTTTTTTTTAATGCTAGAGAAGAGTACCAGGGTCTAGCATACAGCTGCAAAAAAAAAAAGAGTAAGAGAACGAGAAAAAGAAAAAAAAAGTCGAGGCAACAAAACAGCAAGCCTGCTAATTCGAGTGACAGAGCGACACTGACGCGCTGGCACTTTCTTTGGCCTCTATGCCTTCCCCCTTTCTCTCTCTCTCTCTCTTTATCACCGGTCCGCCTCCATCCTTGTTCCTCGCGGAATTCTCCTCTGGCAATCTAATTTCTCTCTTTCTCCAACGATCTGCTTAGCGTCGATGCCCGTCAATTAGCGCATCCCCTTGCGTCCCTTGCTCACATGCACACACAGAGAGCTCCGGATGCCCGGAGAGAGAGAGCGAGAAAGAAAGCCGATCGATTTAATGGGTACGATCGAGCTTAGGGCTAATTGGCCCGTGAGACGAGGACAAGTCTTCGGATCGATCGGACCTACTCCCGGGTGCATCTCTTTTCCCAGCTCTCTGCCACCACCACCTCCTGCTGTTCAGCTGCACCTGCGCCTCCTACACACGGCTCTCTAATATCATTTTCATATCCAAGGACACGCGGCCCGCCTGCCTTAAAAGCGCGCCAATCATGACTCTGAGATTTTCCATCGGCAACTACTACGAGTCCTACGTAAGTGTCTCCAACCCCTCCCCTCTCCTCGTCATGTGTGCACGAAAAACGACCCCCTCGCCGAGTGACCGCGGACGACGGATTCATGGTCCTCTCGCCAATAATCTCGGGGAGGCTCTGGCCCGGCGCGCCAGACCGCTGGCTGCTTTGAAGTGATTTTTCCTTTCGTCGAGCCGAGAGAGCCTCTCTCTTTATATATTTATAGGCGCGTGATGCATAATGCACCTATCCCCCCGGCTTCCCCCTCCCACCTCACCCTCCCTTTCATCACCCCTACCACCCTTGTTCTCTCTCTCTTTTGATCGTTGGGCAGTTCTCTCTCTCTCTCTCTCTCTCTCTCTCTCTCTCTCTCTTTTGCTCTTTTTCTCTCTTGCTCTATGATTATCGGCGCCTCTGATCGTCAAGCGCACCCCTCGAAGTTTCGACGGCCCGATGATGCGTGTTAAAAGAAAAAGTTTTGGCCATTGCTACAAATCGACGGTGTCTTATTTTCCGAACGTCCGAGACTTGCTTATTTTGGTCGTGTAAATGTGTGTTCGTAGCCTAACGTTTTACAATTGCTTTTGATTTTATCCAACGCGAATGATGCAATAAGATTTCAAGATATAAGAATTCGGGCTTGATCAATTAAACTCTGCCGTCTTGCCGAACCAAAAATTACCGATTTTTTTTCTGCAAGAAACACATCGTCACTTTGATTTTCAACAAAATTTAACGTTCGATTTAACGAAAGCAGAGAGATAGAGAAAGGGGCAAAGCGAATACAGAGAATGACAAGAACGTGTGTATAACAAAATCGTAAATCAAGCTAGATTGGCCGCAGTCGCCGGAGGGGGATGGGTGAGGGGATTAAATCGGATAAAGATCGAACGGAGGTGGCGTCGCCGAGACGGGAGCAGCAGACGGCTGCGCGCGTAAAGAGCGAGAAAGAAGGGATGGCAAGAGGGAAATGAGCAGAAGACAATACTGCCTATGCCAATAGAAAATGAGGCCAGATTGCGCAGAGAAAGAGAGAGAGAGAGAGAGAGAGAGAGAGAGTCTGACCGTGCGTACCTCGGGCTCTGGCGGGCTCTCGGAGTCTTTTCTATATACCTTTAGCTCGAGCTAAAACGCGATAGAGGCAAGAAGACGAAGAGGCAAACCTAAGGAGAGAGGGACGCGAGAGTCGAATTAGCCGCTGGTGCAGCGGCGAGTTGGCCGCCCGACTCGGGGCGCAATTGTCGCCTAAGGCTCGTCAAAGTCTTTCTCTCACTCTCTCTCTCTCTCTCTCTCAGGCCCTACGCAGAGGCCGAGGAGCGTACTCGCAGTGTATACTGGACCGCCGCGTAGTCCGGACTTGAATCGTTGAATTATTTTATTTATTTTTTTACTTAACGCCTTAGGCTGAAGCTTAACGATATAAACGTGATATCAGTTGAAAGTGCGATATACACACGCGCGCAAAGATCGTGAAAAACAAAAAACTAGTGCGCGCCGGGGGTTGAAAAGGGGGGGCTTCGGGTGTTGGTCATACACAGAGAGCTGCGCGACGTGTAGCCGCAGGCGTCGCGGATATTCATCACCATGACAAAGTGGCAGACGCTGACCGTGAACATCCGCAGGCCCAGCCGGAACGTGCCTTGGGGCATCAGCATAGCCGGCGGTGCCGATCTCGGCACACCCTTGGTGGTCACTCGTGTGAGTTTAGCCCCCCTCCCTCCTTCACACCCTCGGCACCTGTGTCCCATTTATTCGGCGAGCCAAATTTTTCGTTTGATTTTTCGAAGTGTATTGGGCAAACTCGTAACCGACTTGGACAGCCTCCCGAAAGTCGCGCGTTTAATCACCCCTTGCGCCCCCCCCAAGATCAAAGAGTCATTTGTATATCACTTGTTGCGCCTCCTTGACTCCCTGGCCCTTCTCTGTTTTTCCTCGACATAATAAATCTGATATAGCTGTGTCGTGCATGTGCGGTGCAAATTGGATCTGTTGCAGTCGGAGAACGAGGAGCTGCAGAAGGGCGACGTGATAAAGAAGATCGACGCCTACGACGTGCGCGACTTGAGGCATGTAGACGCCCAGAACATCCTGCGAAATTCCGAGGCCGTAAGGCTGGCCATCGAAAGGTCCGAGTCTATGTCGACGAGACAAGAGCTTGCATCAGGCACAGTCGATCATGCATCGCGGATCATCAAGTTCGTAATCGCCGATACGGAGACGCCGACGCCGGAGACAACGCCGCGTAGATCGGCCGATTTCATCTATCGACGATTGCTACGGCGCGCGCTCAGGATCGTTTGCGCGCGGCTCTACGAGCAGCTGATTATCCAGCTGCTCTAATAATCGCCGGGGCCGGATTATATATTATTTTTTTTTCTGCCTTTCTTCGTGTCTCTGTCTCTCTCGTTTCCTGGCTTTTCTATTCTAGTCGCGATCGAAATTCGCAATCCAACGAGTATATATACCGGCGGGGCTATGTACATAAGGCGGAACGGACGTGCTCGTAAATCACGACGTTTTACGATCTGTGCAGCTCTCGTCGCGAGTCTCATCTGGCACTTGTATAGCTCGATTTCTCTCTCTTTCTTTCTCTCTCCTGTCTCTCCGCGTGCACTTGCCAGAAAATCAATCCGCCTGAACGTAGAGATATTCCCTTTCCTCCGCGTTGCATTGTGTGTCACGCGTTTTCTCCTTTCAACATGTTTGGCATATTATCGATATGTGTGTATAAGAGAGAAGCCGAAGAGAGAGAAAGAGGGACGAGAGCCCTTTGCTAATAAAGCCAATCAATTATAAACGCAGACTGATTTTCTATTATTATTATTTGCGTGATACACGTGTTTAGCTGTCTCGCGGGCCGCAGGTTATCGCCGTCACGCATAAACACCGATCATCGGCGGTCAAGGCCAGCATTACCAAATCAATCAATCATCCCCCCATCAACGAAAAATGTCTTAGAGACGTGCTTGCGAAACACACCGGGCTATATACCTACAATACACACTCATCCATCATTCTTTTTTTTTCATTTTATCACCATAAACTTATATAGACATATATGTGCGTTTCGCAAGCACGACTCAGCAACACAAAAATCGCAATAACGACTGGACTAACCTCGCGCCCACGTGCGTTTCTCCCCTTTTTGTTTTCGTTTTTGTTTTCATTCACGGGGGCTGATAAACAGGCCAAAGATCACGACGCAGGTGCCGCCCGTGCTGCCGAAGAGCCCGATTCCGCCTCCCTACCCGGCCGGCAGCCCGGACAGCGGGGCCTTCTCACCTGATCGCCGATCCTCCGCCTACAGCTACGAAGAGAACCGCGAAGAGAGATACATCCTCTCCCAGGTTAGAACAATCTCAGACGTTGCTTGTTATTCTATTTTTTTTTCTTCACCCCACACTCTTCCACTATATCGCATCCTTGGCAACACAATTTGTGTTGCGATGTTTGGATATACTGTGCTCTCACTTGTTTTTTTTTTCTTTTTTTTTCGAGGAAAAGGCAAAACCGATTGAATTTATACGGTGTTTACTTGTTGAAAGTAAAGGCGCGGCTTAAAAACCGACTTTACACCAACAAACTTTTCGTCGATTCGGGATAAACAAACAAATTCACAAGCTAGAACACACATACGCGCTGGTCTGGCTTTAAACTCAAAATGAAAAAAAAAAAAAGAAAAAGACCAAAGCGTTATAAAGTTCATCGGAAAACAGCGACAAGCCAAGAAAGCTCAGCCAAAACACTTCTACATAATCCTGTACATCATCCGTTTTGTCAAGACCAGGAGACTGAGGAGGTAAGGGGAGAGGGATGAAAAGGAGCAAAAAGTGAAAGTTGTTTGCAAAACGCGCGACGATAATCGCGCTCTAAAAATACAGAGAGCGCAACAGCACAAGTGTTGGGCAAGCATTATTATTCAGGAAAATCTGGCAGCGAGCGAGGTAAATGAGCGCCAGGAGGAAAGCCGCCTTGGGTCGTAAAGCTGCCTCTTGGTCGCGCACAAAACAACGGGCTCTCTCTCTCTTACTCCAGACTAAGGGCAACGGTTGAACGAGCTTTCGGTGTATGTATACGTGGAAATAGCGGCGAGGCTCCAAATCACGCGGAACCGGCAGTATTGGTTGCGGCTATAGAGGAGGGCAAGGGAGGGGGTATTTGAAAACGCGTATTTTTGTTGGCTGATGGTCAAGCTGCGCCGCTCTCTCGAGAGAGAGACGGCGAATACACTGGAAAAAGCTTCGGAGGTTTTGTAACGGCGAGCAAGAGCGAGAGAAGGCGAGTGGAGCTTTGAGAGGGAAGAAACGAGACGAAGAGAGAGATCTATAAATATCGACGTTTGCGCGTGTATCGCGGAGCACCGATATCAACGCGAAATTCTCGATACGCTCACGATTGTACGTCATGTTTTTTGTTGCTTTTTGTTTATCGGAAAACAAAATTTGTTATTTTTTTTTTATTTTACACAATAATGTGTATAAGACGCAAATCGACGCCGTTGTTTATCGGACATCGATAAACAACGGCGCAACCAGATCTGCATCGTTTCTGGTTTTGCGAATGACCGATCGCGAATCGGAAAATCAAAATTTTGATGAAAAAGCATTAATTTCACGCCGACATTCTACGACGCTCATCTAGTTTGCATATCACTATGAATTACGACACGAGAGCCGGGGGAGGGGGAGGGAGGGGGGCGTCGGCTAGAAATTTCATAAATATGTCAGACGGGGCACAATTAAAACGAAATTATGAAAATATGCGTTAATAAATAAGACGCCGGGGAGGGCGCGTAGTTTTTAATTGACTAATTTGTAACGTCGCGTTCCAAAGAAGCGCGCTTGACAAACCCGTTAATTAATTCGAACGTCCAAGCGGCAATATACGAACGCAGTTAAACATCTGTACAATCTATTAACCAAACAATCAATGGCGCCACATAATTCAGGTCTCTTGTATACCGAAAACAAGGGAAAAAATAAAGAAAAATGATGGACCAGGCGATAAAGCACAAAAATAAAAGTCAAGCCGCGTGAAATACGTCAGAAGAGTTAAATCGACGTCGCGACGTCGCTCGATCTTCCACGAGCGTGTGTAGGAGGCCGTTATAAGAGAAAAAGAGCACGCGCGAGAGAAAGAAAGAACAGCCGAGTGGTGTGTGTGAAGGAGGAAGGGGTGGGGCCCGGGAAGTTATAGGTGTGGAGGCGCATCCGCGGCCAGTAGCGATCCGCGCTAGCGCTCTCTTGGAGAAGAAGCAGCCCCGTCAGTGGCCGTCCGCGACTCGGTCGAGCCAGTAGCGCTAAACACATACACAGCCACCCCCCGAACGCGCGCGCGGAGAAATCGAGAATCGCGTGAACGTACATAAAAAAGAAACGAACAAGAAAAAGAGTGAAAGAGAGAGAAGTCGGAGGAAGAGAGAGAGTTGGTAGAGCCGTGAGGATGCCGTCGTACAACCACCCCTTCACGCCCTCCTACACGCGGCCCTTCGAGCGCAACAAGGACGAGAAGGAGGCGGCCGTTTATTGGGTATGAGAGACACACACCTGTAGCTGCCTATTGCTCTCTCTCTCTCTCTGTGCTGCTCCTCCTGCCTGTTTCTCTGTCTGTTCTTGTCTTACCTGTTGATTTTGTAATAATGTGGACATACGCGGAAAGTTCGCTGATCGATTATAAATCAGATTCTGTGAACACATTCGGGTATGCTAGGGATGTTATCTTGCTACTGCGTAAAGGGTGTGCTACTCGCGAATGCTTTTGCCTACGTGTTTTTCGTTACAAAACAAGATTTTTATCATTAGCGCGAATCTCTAAATCGGTGTAATGTTTGCTCCGAAATCGCGTGATTTCCGGCGAGAAATACGTCAGTTATCGACGTCAGCGACTACAGCATCGTATTACAATGCTTGGCAGTGCCGATTGTCAAAGTCCGACTGCGCGAAGGATGCGGGGAGAGGGTGAGGCGGCTTTACACACAGCCGCAGTGTTTTTCGGAGCGGAGGCGAGAGAGAGAGGAAACGGCGGGAATAGTGTCGTCGATGCCAAGATCGAGCTTTCGAAAATCCGGCTCGAAAAGCAAACTATACTCGTTTCGCTAAAGTTAACCGTGCGCGAGCACAAGCGAGAGAGTTGATATTATTATTACGTGGAAGCGATATACATTAAATCCCACAGCTGGAATAAAGACATTAGAACACAGAGTAGGGAGGGAAAAGGCGAAGAGCCGTGCGGGATATTGGATGGAGTTCAAAGGTACGGGTTAAGAGTGAGAGATAGAGAGGGGGGAGCGCGTCATTGCACTCTGGCGTGTCGGACTCTGGTCGAACGGGCGTTTATACACAGCGAGAGAAAGAGAGAGAGCCGATCTCGCGGTCGCGCTATTTTCGTATATAGCTGCCGGATCTGGGTTAGCTGCGGGGACGCACACGGGCAATGATCGTCTCGGCCATCACCGGCACGCACCTTGCTTATTGCTTTGCCGTTGCAAATATTTGTAACGCCCTTCTCCTCGCTCAGCCTCTCATTCCCGCTACTCCCCCGCCTCCTCCCCCTACGCTTTGTTTACACCTCGAAAGCGCGCGAGCGCGCGCGGTCTCGACCTTGAGCCAGCGCAACGCCAGAGTCCGAAGAAGAGCAGCAGTCCAGGCAGCCGGACGACCCGGCGATTTTGGATAATCCCCGTGCGACAGAGAGTCGCCGCAACTGTCCACGCCCGTGGGATATGTGTCTTGTATAAAGGCACCCCGCGAGGTATTTTTACTCGGACGCCCGCGAGGCCTTGATCTATTTCCGTCGGATATATATATTCGCGATCCGCGTCGCCTGCTTCTCTCTCTTTCTCTCTCTGTATATACCCCCCTCCTGCACCCGTTCCTATACAGAAACGCGCCGTTCCTGACCCATTTATGCAATATGGAGATCTGTCCTCTCTCTCTCTCTCACTCCCACCTCTTCAATTATCAGCGAGTAAGCGCCACGTGTAAGCGTCGGAAGATCTATTTTCTCGGCGGCGCAAATTTAGACTTAGCCCTGCCCTTCGCGCCAAAGGTCTATTTCTCCAAGAGAAGCTTCTTCAATGGCCTCAGCCCGCCACTGCGTTCAATCCGATTGCTGCAGAGTCGAGCCTACTGTAGATTCGCTTAGAGAGAGAGAGATAAAGAGAGATCGAATTTGGTGTATTTTTAGGGGCTTGTTGAGATTTGTAGCTTTCGAATGATCGATCGCGCGTATTTCAGATTGGTATGTAGTGTACGGCAGCGCGTGATTTCCGAGTAATACGAGCGCACGTGTAACCGATAGCATAAGCTTAATTGTTGCTCGGATACGCGGAAAGGTTAGACGGGAGGGAATTTTGCGAAATCGCTCGTTCGGAAGAATTTACGACGTCGGTATAGGTACGAGAGAGAGCATTGGGAGAAACATTTGAAAAATGTTGTTTTCAACTAATAACGCCAAACGACGAGAATAGAACGAATTCCGCGGGGTAGTTTTTTTTTGTTTAAATAAAAAAATGAAGAGAAAATACGGTTATTTGTTTCGCGCGTACAAAAAGAAAGAGAGAGAGAGCGCGAGGTTTAAGGAACACCGAAATAAAACAACTCGCGAGACAGAGAGAAAGATCGAGAAAACGGAGTAATATCGGGAAGCACGACAGGTGGAGATGACTCTTAACCGATCTATAAAACGATGCAGCTCATAAAATTTCCAAATCGCGCGAATAAGTGCCGCGTAACCCAGCTGTAAAAAAAGCTGGGGTGCGCGCGAGCAAGAAAAAACCAGAGCGCTAAGGAAAGACTCGAAAATATTCTCGCAATAAATACTCGGGGGGCGGCAACTGCCAAGTTTTTCGCGGCCGCAGTGTAAGCAACTTTATAGAAAGTGACAAAAAGAGAAAGAGAGAGGGACGAGTTTTGGGATGTCCCTATTTATTTTCGGTGCGCGCGGCAACGGCTGAAAAATTAATTGGGGCGCGATCGGCGCTTTTATAATTGACGTCGTTGATATCGCCCGCTCGCTTGCCCCTGTCGAAGCTTACTCTCTCTGTCTTTCACGCGAGAGCGACGCTATTACGGCAGCATATCGCGTGTGTGCCTTTTTTTTTGGACGACGTTCAAGACTCGCACCAGACTCTCGGCTCGAACAATTTCGTTAACGGCTTGCCGTGCTCGCGCTATAAAAATGACTCGATTTTACAACACACACACACACAGATGCTGACTCCGTTGGCTCGTGTGTGTGTGTGTGTGTGTACGTCTGAAATGACTTTCCACGGCTGAGCTGGGCTAATGAAAATAATTGAGTTAGCACTTGTGCTAATTCGCCGCTTTTATAAATAACGCCATGTTTCCGTGTATATTTAGTCTCGTGCGTTTTGGTAAAATCTTGCTAAGAAAAAAAAAAAGAAAGAAGAAAAACGAGAAAAAGAAGAAAAAGTCGCTCGGCGTCGATTTAAATTTGCAAGAAAGTTTATTTTAACGCGCTAGATTTGTATTTTCTAAATATATATGTATCGTCGAGTAAAAGAATCCAGTAGGATTTCAAAACTCCGAGGTATAGCTACAGAAAGAGAGAGGGTAACTTTCTTGAAAGATGATTTAACGCGCTTCGAAAAAAGTTGCGCCAAAGCAGCGCGGCATGAGTAGCAGTAGCAGCCGGCCGTATTCAGCGGCGCGCAACAGTTTCTCCCTCCGTTAAATAAAGCTCGGGTGTTTGTCCAACCCGTCACCTGTCATCCTCTATTTTCGTCCTTTTAAACAATGTATCCACGTCACGACAAGTAAAATATGCTTTTGAAGCTCCCCCAACAAAACCTACGCACTGCACACATCCGCGAGCTCTCGAATTTTCAAACATGCACACAATCATATTATCCCTATACATATTCTTAAAAATGAAGCAACAAAAAAAGGGGGATGCCCTTATAACGAATGAATTTATTGCAGCCGTACCGCACGACACCTCTGGTCCTCCCCGGTGCCAAGGTGAAGAAGGATGCGCCCCTGGGCGAGTGTTACCTCCGCCACCATCCGAACCCGATGGTCAGGGCGCCTCCTCACCATTACGAATCCGCCAGTCCCGACATCGCGATGAAGCAGAAAGTACGTACATTCAGATATCACATCACGCCGGTCGTCCGCGAGCTCAAAATAGACGACGTCTTATTGACCGACTCGACTTCGTTCGACGGCCCAGCCATTCGCATCTAGTTTATCTCTACGCACTTCCGTTCTTTCCTTTTTTTTTCTAATCCGTTTGTTAATCGCTACGCGTTTTATATATATAAACTCCCGAGAATCGCTCGAGTACGCCCCCTGTGGATTTCTCAGTCGCGAGCGGAATTATGTAAGGGGCTCGGATTCTCTTGATTGACTGATTAAAAAAAGAAAAACAATTGTCTCTGATCAGGTGGCGGAATCCGTGCTTCAGCGAGTCCTCAGCCCGAGCGATCTGCCCAAGGTTTGGCCCCTCTCGGTTTTACTTATATATCAGTTATACATTATTGTTTAATCCTATCGCTTTGCATTTCTTTTCGTCGCTTTTATTATCGCTTCTCTCGTTTACAATTTATTTTTTTTTCTGCATTTCACACACGCGAGCTTATTATATCCGTATAGCTTTATACTTTTAATAATAATAATAGCCCCTACAGCGCGAGCAGCCTGTTAACGAGCAAAAATGCCAGATGCCGCCATTACCACCGAGCTGTCGTCTACACTCTCATTAAAAGTCTGATCTTTCAATTTTGAAATAATTAGAAGCGAAATTTTAGCTTTTTAATCGTCTCACACTCGAATTACCCAGTGATCGTCGCTCGTTAGCGCTTAACGAGCCTGATTTTCAATGTAAATTGAAAGATTTAGACTTTGAAAAATTGTTACTACGATGTTGAATATGTGTCACATGACAACACCATTTATATATATAATGCTTATGCTATGATGTGCTTCATTATTTTAATAAACTGTTTATTTAGCTGCTGTTAGCGACTTGAGGAGTTTTTTTGGAGAGCGAGATATAATAATCGTTAAACGAGCCGCATTTATACCTTGGCCTTTAATTCCAGACTAAAAAAAAATACACATGACAAGCCAGTGGACCCCGACAGACCTCGGATCGCTTATAAACTTGCAAGCATGATTGCAAAATGAGAACAAAAAAGCGTTTAATGATGATATACACGAATATACAATGTTTTGTTGCTTTTGAACTCTCGCCATAACCGTTTTACTATTCTTTTTTTTCTTGCCAAAACAATAAAGACGAAAAAAAAAACTGAATACCAAGCTGAGCTGACGTTTTTTCTTTAACGTGTTATTGTGTGTGAGTTTATCGCGTTGTTTTTTTTCCACGTCTCCGTCATGTTCTTTGTGTTCGGCAGGTTGTGCACAAGCAATTCAATTCGCCGATCGGCCTCTACTCCGAACAAAATATTGCGGACACGTTAAAATGCCAAGCCGGGGCTATACCGTAAGTAAACCAATAGCATCGCTTTACTTATAAACATAACATTATACTTTGAATTTTTTTTTCTTCTTCTTAACGACTTCACTGCACATCTCATTGGGCTTGCCACGCTTTTTTAATCAACGTCTTGACAAAGTCTTCGCCATCATCATTTACTAAGATTATTTATTTTTTCATTCGCTATATACTAAATTTTAATTCTTTTATTTTTGTTTAGTTTTTCTTTTGATTCACATATCGCCCGGCATTTATATCTGTTGGTTGCTTGTTGAGATGATATTTGTTGACCGGTGGCTTTACCAGCATCAAGCTTCTGCAGCTGCTGCTTTACTTAAAAACGCTTGTTGCTCCGATCGATAGATCGACGGCGTAGGAGCCTGGCCCGACGAACAAAATAACTTTTAACATATTTCGGCTATACTCACTGCTTTTTACTTATAAATATAACAAGTCTAAAATAAAACTGTTAAAAACGCTACAAGCCGGAGAAAGAGAGAACGCGATTTTAGCGGGACGAATAAAATAGCTCGGGACAATGTTTTTCCTGTTTTTTTTTTACGATTGTTACAATTCTTGAACTATTGGTTATTCGATTCTTCGCAAAAATCATTGCCGAGTTTGAGTTATATATCGCGCGGGCTAGACAGAAAAGTGGCATTATAATGGTATTAATAAAAATTTCGTGTAGAAGTAGTTTTATCGAGTTATATAAATAATGCTCTCTAAAACACGCGATATTTCGGAAAATTTATATTTAAACCCGGTCTATTTAGAAAATAAAACAACGTATGAAAAATTGCTTTCTTTTCATGCGGGGAAAAAACAAAAATTATTCACCAATTAGTATCGGAGAACGAGTAGAAGAAAAAAAAAGAGAAATCGCTGCGGAATTCGAGAAACAAACATTTTTACAGTCGATTCGGTAAAGTTAACACTCCATTTCTAACAGTCTCACTTGACCAATAAAACCCACCTAAAGAAAATAACGACGAGAATAAAACAATCCACGAATACAGCATAAAATAAAACAATATGTACAAAGACAAATGAAATTTAAGCGTGTGCAGTAAAAAGCAATGGCAGAAAAAGGAGAGGTGCAGAATATTGAGCCTCGGAGAAGTTAAAAAGCCGTGTCACGCTCCTAATAATCAGCGCAGACCAATCGCCAGATGTACTGTCCCCCTGCAGCTGTTGTCAAACAGAAAAAAAAAACAGAACAGAAAACTAAAAACACATGAAAAAAAAAACAAATCACAAATCGGCGAAATCGCTATCGACGTAAAGCCGACGAGAGATGTATGAGATGGTCTTATTAAGATTGATCCGAGCTTTTCGTTTGTCTTTCTTTTTCCAGCATATTCATAGACTTTTCCTTCCTGAAACAGAAACAGGAAATCGAAGAGCAGGCGAGGCGCATGAAAGAGCAGGCCAGAGCGGCCGCTGCGAAGAACGTGTGGCCGCAATTCAATCGGCCGAATTAAGCGCCTCACGCACCGCACTCTCTAACTCGTATAAACGCTCGTTTTCTAGCCATTCTTTATTCTCACGCGTCCAACGCCCCCCTACCTCACCACCACCCCACCACTTGATACGCACCCGCGCAGACGTCACACCATTTCTATTATTTATAACCATGTCACTTTCCTTGTACCATCTTCACCGATCCCTACCATATCGCACCAACTCGATGAAATTCAACGATCGAAATTTTTAACAAAGCACGACTATATCGAACAAAAATATCAAGTAGGCTGTTACACGGACGGCTATCATGAACGACTGTAGATTTACATATATCGAACACGCATTGAACGTACATATATATCATTTATAGCGAAATTCGAAGAAACAAAAAAAAAATGAAACAAAGAGACGATTAAAGCACGCAAAGTTTAAAAACATATACGTAGTAAATAGGGATTTTGCACGCGCTTTGCGACAACGGAAAATTTGCATGAGACATGTTTACGTAGATTACGCAAGTAGTTGAATGCATCATCATAATAAAAGCTCGAAAAGTTTTTTCACATCTCTACGCACATTACATAAATCTAACATGTAAACTCATTGTATCTAATACCTCAGCTGACACGTATATCGCTTTGTAAATAATAATAACAAGTTTATAACAAATAATATCTAATAAGCTAATGGCAAAGAGAAAAAGATGTTTTTTTTTAAAAAAAAAGAAAGAAGAAAAGTTAACAAAAAGCATTGCCATCGCTCTTTGAAAGCAGCTGCGACTGAACTAAAGGCAAAAATAAGCAAAATCTGTAACACATCCTACTGGACATGGCACGCACCAAGACGCGCGCGTCTCGCTTTAACACCTCCTCTATCGCAAAAGTGCCTCACTCTCTCTCGCTCGCCGTGCATAAAACGTTGGCCGCGCACCTGTGATCTGCGTATACAGGCTATATAGACAGGCTGGGATACACATAGAGCAGAGGCTATTTTAAATAAGCCCGAGAGCCTCGTATAACAGCCGGAGCGATTTACGAGAATATGTGTGAGCGACGACGAGCCGGCACCTGCCAAGACGCCAAATTAATCCATAATATCAATCTTTCTCTCTCTCTCACCCGCACTGTTACTACTACGCCTCTCTATCTCTTTGCAAAAGATGCACGTAAGAACAGACACAGAGTTTGCTGGTTGTATGCGATGCTGACGTAGATTGTAGAATTTAGAGCACGGCCAGCTCGGGACAGACGGCTTTTTCGTTTGTCCTGGCCCCCTCTCCCATCCCTCGTGATGCCGAGAGAGAGTGAGCGAGCGAGAGAAAAAGCTCGATAGAATCCAATTGTTATGCGATACGTAATATCCACGCAGTAAGAAGCCGGCCAAATTCGATCCGAGCCAGAGCGAGACCTACAAGGCTCTGGTGGAGGAGGGCTACGAAGACCACGCCGCCCAGCACGTCAGCCAACCGACCCGCCAGGGCGTCTTCGCACCCCAGAAGTCCAGGCAGACGAACAGAGTAAGATGGATATCCTTCTATCCGGCTATACTTTACAAACTTGATTTTTTCTGGGATAAATTATACTAATCGCTGATAACATGATATTCAACGATACATGACACGCATGAGACAAAAATTTAAAATACTAATTATTTTTTCGTCGTTCGCAGCCTGCTCCATTCCGGCCGAGAAGTCCCGCTGTAAGTATCGCATCCTAATTCCTGATAAGCTCGATTAGAGTACAAACGTATAATCGTAATTTGAAATTTCTGCACAGATCAACGTAACGGATATGGATGGCGAAACGATCCACCAAAGTAACAGCTTCAAAAGAATCATGTTCAGCGTACTTGGAGAAACGGAATACTAGACGAAGACAGACGTTTTTCGCACGTATTTAACATTGACGATTATATGCAATTGAAATTCGCTGTAACAAAGGTCAATATTGTTAAATTAAAAAACGAGGTAGCCAAATCGAGCTACACATTTCCGAGCTATATTTTATGAAAAGACAAAAAAAATGGTCGAAAATAACTAAAATGTTTATAATAATAAGGCTTTATAAGCGTGAATCGATTATCTAACGTTATACACACACAAACACGGATCAGAGATATTTTATTTTTACAACGCAACTTTACCGACATCTAGAACAAAGCTATTTTTTTATTTATTTCCCAACGGCAGTCCAGTATTTAGTTTCTACCATATACTGTTTTCACAATCACACATCAAAGTTTGTGCATAGCTCTCTTGTACTTACGGAAACTTGTACTTACCGAACGACATTATTTTGCAAAGACGATGCTTTTAAAACTAGTCAAACATCGATGAAAGAATACGATACTTATATGCGCGCGTGCTTATGTAAATATTTTACGAGATTATTTGACAACAAGCTATTGTAAGAAAAATTTTACGAAAATAAATAGATTAACTGGAATATAGGTGAACATTTTTTCCCCATTCTCTCTCTCCTTACTTTTAGTCCTATTAGATTTTCAGTGTATTTTGTGAATGAGGAATTTCGCAGGAGGTAATATTTTAAGGCGTATATCTGGTGGAAGATTTAATTTAATTGCATTGAAATTGTCTACAATAAAGTGCAATGTAAATTTGATCATTTTCTTATTGATTAAAACATAAATTTATTACTAAGATTTAAAGTTCAGTATCGGTTCTTTAGTCTCTGTTTTCGTACTAATATGTTTAAGTATTGCACATGGTTTGCCAGGTCAAATCATGCACATTAGAATCTCACCACGTTACATATTGGACATAAAATCTCCATTTAAGTATTATCAAGACTTTGAAAGTAAGTGTGACTTTCTTCGTTAAATCACATCTAGTTCCCGCCAGAAATGACAAACGACCCTGTCGTAGCGCCATTACACGTGCTTTTTTAATTTTACAATGTTTTTTTTTACTTTTTTTTCCTTTTTCATTTTACTGACAAAATGTACCTTGTTTACTTGAAAAAGTTGTCTTTTAAATAATCAATTAGTTTCGTTCAACGAAAATACCTTACAGGTATAAGGAACTCGTGAGTGAAATACTGTCTTTGCAGACTATGCAGTGTCCAATATGAAGTAGCATTTTTCAAAGTAAATAAATATTAAACGTACATTGCAAATATATATCACCTCCTCTGTCACGTTATCATACAAATGAGCCACCATTTTTAGGCACAACGCCGTCATAGCACTCAACGATTGGCCGATCGTTTAATTTTTTACAAAACACAGCAACTATAAAAAATTTAAACGATCGACGGTCCTTTTTTCTATTTTATAGAAAACTATCTTTTCAACATCGCGATCAACGTCGTACGGAAAATCTCCTAGTGTACCGGAATCATGTGCACGCTTAAGCGCATTCATCTTACAAGCTTAATTTTTAAGTTTAAAATAATACTTTAGTAAGTGGTTTTATTACATGTCACGAAATTGCTTTTATAGACATATGAACAAAAAAATACATTAATTTATGCACTTTGCTAATGAAACCAACGCGAAATCCAAATATTTAAATATAGAGATTTCGCAGATGCAACAAATTTATCATCTAGTCATGACATAGTTACAAACTTAGAAAAAAAAACTATCAGATTTAATTAAAAATTTGCATTAAAATTCGATATTCGCGTTGGCTTTTTGTTATGCTAATTACAAGACGCTATGAAAATTAAACAAAGGATGACTGACAATTTTTTAAAAATATTTATAACGCAGCCGATTACCGTATCAACATAAGAGTTGAAAAGAAAAATAAATAAATTTTGTTTTATACATTATCTACTTAATTTTATAAGTGCAAAGAGTCTTCTAACAATTGTTTTAGTTCTTTGAGGTGCTGCATTTTGCTGCCCGTGGCTGGTGACGCCGCTGTTGGTCTACCAACGTATCTGCAATGATATAAATAGCTTTGTCAATTTTAACTCGTTTCCATATTACGAACTAACATTAAAACATAAATGGTGATTTCTTAAAATTAACTTAGGTTACCTAATGTCTTTTGGTTTTGGTTTTGGTGATTCTTTTGAATCTAATTCTGTTGTCGAAATTGTTTGTGTTGGTTTGGATGAAGAAAACCAGCTACTCAACCACCCCTCACCACTACTGCCTGCACTCGTACTTGCCATACTGTAACACGGCCCAAATTTTTCACTCAAAAATTAAATATTAACTTTATTCACACACATAATCTACATGTAATAAATTTAACAACAGATAATGTTTAAACGAACTAAAAAGCTCTTTCAAACAAACTTTATTTATTTAAAGGTTTAACGAAAAAAATTGGGGCCCATGGCAGTAGTACTACACGAATTAAAAATATAATAAATCGGTATCGCAAGTGCAATGATATTTTCTAACAATTTTAAGGCGACCTTTAGTACGAGTGCAAGCATTTTCACGATAATTTAGAAAAGCAGTAACTAAATGTTTTAGATGATTGAAAAAGTTATTAAATTTAGTGATTTGTCAAGATTATAAGTACAGTTATATCTTTTTCATGGAATGAGTTTGATATGAAAGAAACTGATGGAAATAGAATAAAACAAAAGGAACTAATAAATTACAAATAATTTATAAAAAGTTGTACTTACGTAACAGGCTTTGCTCCATTAAGAGTTGTTTGGAATCTGGGTTGAACGTATGCCCATGCTCCTTGATTTTTGTGTTCTTCCTGAGACCAACATAATTCTGCATTGGGGTATTTTTCTATCTCCTTCTTGATAAGATCGTATGGGAAAGGAGAGATCTGAAAGTAATAATAAATAATATAAAATACCATGTAAATCAAACTCAATATTTTAATTTTTTTTTTAAAATGTACATACCTGTTCCACTCTTGTGATTGCTATTTTATCATCAAGCTGGTTATCAGCACGGGCCTTCTTTATGTCGTAATAAACTTTTCCTGAACAGAATATAAGCTTCTTAACGCTGCCGGGATTTTTAGCGGCAGGACCATCGTCTGGGATAATTCTTAGGAATTCAGTTCCTTCTAACATTAAATCAAAGCTTGATTTAGCTTCCGGATGACGAAGCAATGATTTTGGAGTCATCAGAATAAGTGGTTTGCGGAAAGGTAAAGCTATTTGCCGACGAAGAATGTGGAAAAGATTAGCCGGTGTACTGCAATTAGCGACGATCCAATTAATATCGTGAAGTTGTCGAACAGCGAATTCCTCGCTTTCAGGTGGGAAATAGTCTGGATCATCAGCCGACATTTGTAAAAATCTTTCAAGGCGAGCACTAGAATGCTCCGGGCCCTAGAATTAAAATGAAAATTAAATTTCAAGCATATCTAAGGTACTAGTTGTATTTTATATTTTCATACCATTCCTTCGAGACCATGAGGCTGCAACATGACAAGGCCAGATTGACGAACCCATTTTGCTTGGCCACTGCTGATGAACTGATCAATAATACACTGCGCTGTGTTGTTAAAATCTCCAAATTGAGCCTCCCAAATGACCAGAGCATTAGGATTAGTCATTGAATAGCCCAGTTCAAAACCTATAATTTAATTTATTTAAAAAAATTATTTTTAAATTATCATAAAATATTATTTAATTATATCGTAATAATTACCAAGCACTCCGTATTCCGACAACGAACTGTTGCAAACCGTGTAAGGAGCCTGGTCGGGGTATAAATAGGATAGCGGTCTGTACGTGGCTTTGTCTACTGTTTGGTGATGTAGAACATGATGTCTGTGAGAGAAGGTTCCTCTTTCGACATCTTGACCAGACAATCTTACGTGGATACCCTCTTTAAGTAACGAACCAAACGCCATAGCCTCTCCAAGAGCCCAATCAATTTGTCGCGCCTCTACCATTTCCATTCGAGCCTTCAGAATACGTTCAATACCTTAAACGTACCAATAACCGAATTTAGAAAAAGATTTTCAATTAAAACTTTAGCTCATTATTTAAATAGTGTAACCAACCTTTATGAATAACAAATTCAGCAGCATTTGGAGGAGGAGACGAGAATTTCTTTCCAATGTGGACGAGCGTGTCTTCCTTGATACCAGTTGGCGAAGATTTGAGAGGATCTTTTCCCTCAAAGAATCCAGACCACGGAGAGTCTAGCCAATCTTTGTATTTGATATGAGTTTCTTGTTTCGCCTGATTGTATGCCTCCTCGCAAATTTTTTCATATTTGTCATTGACGGCCTAAATATGAAATATTAAATTAATTTGTTTCCATATAAAGTATTGCCCCACAGTCTCTAGTTTTCAATTGTACCTTAACTTCATCAGGCGTAACAACACCTTCCGTGACTAATTTCTTAGAGTACAAATCTAAAGCCGGTGGAGTTTTCTTGATCTTTCGGTACATAAGAGGCTGCGTGAACATTGGCTCATCAATTTCGTTGTGTCCGTTTCTTCTGTAGGACACGAGATCAATAACTACATCCTTGTGGAAGGTTGATCTCCATTCAGCAGCGACCTTGCAAACGTGCATCACAGCTTCCGGATCATCAGCGTTCACGTGGAAGATAGGAGCATTCACAACGCGAGCAACGTCTACAAGGAAGCAAAAGTTTTGAATAGGTAGTCTTAAAAAAATTGTTGCAATATTCGAAAATAGCGAAATTCATACCTGTACAGTATGGCGAGGATCGCGAGTGTCTGGGGTCAGTAGTGAAGCCAATCTGGTTGTTAACAACGATATGAATCGTTCCGTGTGTCGTGTAATCTGGCAAGTCCGACAAGTGCATAGTTTCAAAGACGACCCCTTGACCGCTGAAAGCAGCATCGCCGTGCAGAAGCATAGACATGACCTGTAATTATATCGATAACAAAATTTAGTTAGATCTGATTTTTCAGTTTTAAATAATTCAAAATAATTAATAATAAATTATAAAAAGAAAAGTAAGAAAAACTTACTTTTTTGCCTTCCCCGTCTCCACGATAGAATTGCTCTGCACGCGTTTTGCCTTGAACGATCGGATCGACAGCTTCCAAGTGAGATGGATTAGCAACGACGGCCAGCCGGATGTTTTTGTTCGTCACGCGGTTCAGGCGCTCGATGTACGTGCCAAGATGGTATTTGACATCACCAGATCCCTGTAGGCGGACAAAACAAATTACTACGGGCATTCAAGAGGACTGATTGAAGCAATAAAACGAGCATACATCATCGGCAGCCTCGAGAGCGGCGAACTGAGTGAATATCTGATTCAGAGGTTTGCGGCAAACGTTGGCCAGAACGTTGAGACGTCCTCTGTGCGGCATTCCCATGACGATGGACTCGACGCCGAGCTCGGTGGACTTGTCGATGATCTGCTTCATCGCCGGGATGAGGATCTCGCAGCCTTCCAAGCCGAATCGCTTCTCCGATGACCATTTGCGCGCCAAGAACGCCTCGAACCTGAAAATTAAGCCAAGCGTCAGTATGCTCATGCAGTTGACATGTATATTTTTCAAACTATTGAGAGTTTCTGAAACGTTACATTGTGGCGCGAGAGAGACGAGCGAGAATCAAACGCTTCTCGTCGTTGGTGATGTGCATGGCACCGGGTGTTTCCATCTTCTGGCGAATCCAGTTGCACTGCTCCAGCGAGTTGATGAACATGAATTCGACGCCGATGTGTTGACAGTAGGCCAGCTCGAGTCTGCTCAGGATCTCGCGGAGAGACAGGGACTTTTCGTTTCCTCCGATGAACGTGGTCGATGGTAACTTGAATACTCGGTCCATGTCGGCCTCCTCTGTTTCGATGACAATAGTACAGGCAGTTAGAAAAGTGTCGTTTGATTTTCAACGCTAACTTTGATCGTCGACTTTTGAATCTTTTTTTTTCAATATACCTTCCCTTACAAATAAATTTGTTGTTTATTATGAATATCTTTTGTATTATTAATAGTTTTCAAACTGATACTGAAAATGGTACATTTGTATGAAATAATAACTAACGGCTCATGAATGATCTTACATATATAATGAAATGTTCAACCTAAGGGATGACATGTATTTTTGTAAATAATTCAAACTAATCTGATAATAATTTAATGGTTTACCATTAAACTGTGTCACGCATGCAAAGACAAAAATAAAATTAAACAAATGAATATAACACAAAAATTGGAAATAAAAGAAAAGGTGAAATCATTGGAGAAACTCAATAATAACGAAAAAAAGCATAGTCAAATAAAAATGCGGATAAACACATGAATTTGCAATGATACATTTGGTCGGCGTGTGATAACAACGCGTCATTTTGTCGAACCAAAAGCTGCATGAACAAAACAAAAATAAAAAAAAGAACAAGCGTGTTAGTGAAGAGGAAAAAAAAGTAACAAAAATTAGTTGAAATTCATCACGTAATTCATTATTGGATGAAACAAACGTTTCTTTCCGTTTCGTTTTTTTTTTTTTTATGTAACGCGTAAGTACCTTTGCACACGGGTAGAAATACATTATGATACAAGGTCTTACGTAAATTTTACGAATATTCTTCGTAAACGTCTTCGTTTGAAGTTCAAAAAGAGCATAATGATTTACCCAAACACCGCTATACCAGCTAGAAAGGAGAGTTCAAATTGACAAACTTGATTTTATCTTTTTTTTTTTAAGCATCGAATACATTAAACTGATAATTGTTGAAGTTTTTTAAATTTGCTGTTCATTTTTATCATCAAGTTAAAGTTAAAAAAAAAGAACATACTAGAAATACAATCGAATATATTTAAACTTTATCTGTAATGCAATGGAAACTTTTAAAAAACTAGAACATTATCAATACCGAGAGAAAACCGCCACAGTGAACCATAGGTTTCTTAAATTTTGAACATGGCATATTACATACTTTGTGTAAGGGCAGCTACTCGATTTCGAAGATCTTGAGCATAAGTGGTACGAGGTTTATTTCCTGTGGACATTAATCGTGCTCAATCTATAAATTTTCTTTCAAATTCTCGACATTTCATATACATCCAACCGAACGTATTTTCTATATTTACTTTAAAAAGTTCCGTAACACAATTTCAATTTGCGGAAAATTTATGCAATTAAAAAAAATATTAGACTCGAGATAGTGACGTAGTTAGATAAATTAATATGTGAAGTGTGTATTAAATTAAAATTA
Source organism: Anagyrus pseudococci (assembly GCA_030522585.1). Taxonomy (NCBI): domain Eukaryota; kingdom Metazoa; phylum Arthropoda; class Insecta; order Hymenoptera; family Encyrtidae; genus Anagyrus; species Anagyrus pseudococci. The sequence continues at coordinate 99,933 of JAPYYQ010000317.1, forward strand.
ATTATAAGGAAAAAAATAAATAATTATTGAAAAAAAATGAAAAATTAATGAATTACTAAGTTGTAAGGTGCAAAAAAATTAAATAAATACGTGTTTCGAAACGTAATGAACCTTTCATGAATTTGAAATAAATGTTGCATTTCAGTGTTTTCACTTGTATCCAGCTCTTTGATACAGCAAGCTCAATAAAATCGTTAAAATGCAATTTATTTGAAATAATAAAAGATTGAATCTTCAGTGATAATGCAAGAGCAGATTATTAAGTTTCTACTCCCTTTATCTCCAGCATATGGGCATTGACACATTTTGTCTTCTGTATGGATAAGTTAAATAAAATAAATTAAGCTCTACTTTAAGGCTTACCAAATGAGTAATAATTATAGAGCAACTCTTGTGGATGCCTGTCATCGAGATCAGCGCTGTTGATGCCCAGCGGGTCCAATTTAGCGATATGATGACCACGAATCTGTTAATTGGAAGGCCGAATTTTTTTTCGGCCATTAACATAGCTTAGCTCTTACAATAAACTTCAAGTAAACAACACTTACTTAAATTTAAGGCTATATACTCTTAGCGAAACTATCAACGGTGTCTTATCCACTTTGTTCTTACACTTTGGTATAAATTAATTTTGACTACTTACGTTTTTCTTTCTATTCGTTCTTTTTTTGCTATTGTTTTGTCGTTTATGAAGAAAAATCGATTAATTTCAAATAACTTTTTGTGGAAATGCACCGTCAAGTGTTTGCTAAACAAAACTGGCCATTCGATTTATTCTTCATAACTGTTGTGGTAAAATTTACTTAGGGGAATAGGTAAGTTAAGTCAACCACCTAACACCTCCCATAAATAAAATGAGATCAGTGAGGTAACTTATAAGGCAAAAGAAATCAAAGTATAAACTAGTGCTGTTAATAGCTAATGCAATCATCAAATATCAAATCGTGCCAAGTCAGGTGTGTAGAGAAAGACAGAAAGAGAAAGAGAGAGATAGAGCAAGAATCAAAGCAAAAAGAAGCGTTGTTAGGAACATTTAAAATATGCGTCTTACCTTCATGCTTGCTTTTCGATTACAAATATACGATTGAACGTTTTGGAACTGAGCAAATTTAATCAATTAAACTATGAGCTATGATTTTAAATGGCAAAACAAAAATCTATGCGTGTGTGCGTGTATATTTTGTGTATATTTTGTTTTTGATTGTTTGTACCAATATGCGTTTTGTTGAGAGTGTGATATTCATGAGCGAGAATTCTATTCGTCATATCTACGTTTGTAAATTGCATGATATGCTTGTCGAAGAGACTACAAATAATGAGAAAATTTTCAGTATCAGCTGTATTAATAATAGAAATGATTTATATATTTTTTCATGTACTATATATAATGCACGAAGCAATGAAACATCAACAAATTAGTATAAATAAATCTCATTTCGTAAGAGTAGTATCAAAGTTGGTGTGAATCTAAATAGCGCAAGTGAAGGTGTGAAAGAGCTTTAAGATAATCTAAAACACAGAGAAGTAACACAGATATTTGACGATAAAAAAGTAAATTAAAAAAAACCAACTATAATTGATGGCAATCGTGGATGAGGGATTAAATGGCGATAGTGAATAATCAAGAGCTTCAGCACCTTCACTGCTCTGCAATAATTATTGGACTAGTTTTGTTTGTTCTTTTTTTTTTATGACAAAAATGAAACGCGATTAAAGCCTTACCAAGCATGTACTGGCGTAGAACTTGTATCGGAGACCCTTTACGAGCCGCGTAATGCGTGTGCACCAAGTCGGTTCGCATGATACCCAATGGATCCAAATCGGCAACTAAGTGACCTCGAGCCTATATGCGAACGAAAAATACCCACAAACAAATTCCCATAAATCAATAAGTCTTCTGAATTGAGGATGAAAAACGATTAGAGCTCACTTGACTCATTATGCATTTCAGTTCTAATGATGCTGCTTTCCAAATTTCTTTTTCTTTTTTTTTCATGATAAATGATTAAGATGATAATTAAGTTATGAATGAGTTATTAATTTTATAAAGTCGCTTGATTTTTCACTTTTGCTTTAACATTTTTTTTTTTTTTTTTTTCATGTAGCTGGCAAGTATCAAAACAATGATAATCCCTTTAACAATGAACTGTATGTATTTATTTCTATCTCAAAATCTCATGCAAAACATCAGATTATGGCTTTACGTGGTAGGTAAAACATGAATATTGGGATTATTATAAAACTCATGCGGTTTTTACAAGGGAAAATATAAATCAATGAGCATTAAGGCCTATATTAAACAAAGCAAAATAATTATTAACGTGCTCTGTTTAAATAAATGTCAAAACAGCGTTAAATCTGTTATTGTAATAGTTAACAAAACAATAGGACAGAGTAAATAACTAAAAGTTTGTTTCTACTATTAAAAACCAAAAAAATAAAAAAAAAACAGTTAACATAAATTAAATAATATTACAAAAAATTATTAAAATTAGTGGGAGGTGCTGAGAGTGGTAGAGTTGTTAACAGGTTCATTTTTGCTTTGATAAAACGTCTGGAAGTTGTCTGGCATTTGTTAAATTACAATTGCTAATTGATTATTGTTGTCTGTCTCCAAATGATTGGAGTTTCAGTTTTACTAATAAGTTCTTGTAGCAAGAGTTGACCTCTTTGAATTTAAATGTAATTTTGCAGTAAGCTTATAAAGTCTCATTAATAGCCACTCAGAAAATATTATTTTTTAAAAATTTTATTGATAGCTACCCGCATTAGACTTGGCTTTTTTAAAAATCAATGACATACCTGGTAGGAGCGAATAATAGCTTGCACTGCAAGGTGGTCATCGATGATTTTTTCATTTACTGGTGCTTGCCCAGCTAAGCCTCCTCCACCTAATGGTATTAAGGAGCTAAGAGGAATCTGATTGGCAGCTGTGGCAAGAGATGGTGGAGCTTGGTAAGCTGTACCTGGTGCTGCTCCAGCTGTGCTACTGCGGAAGAAGGCATCCCAAGACTAGAAGCAAAACCAAAACAATTGACATACCCATTTGATTAATCATTTTAGCAAGTGGTAAACACATACCACATGGACACTAGTGGGATCTTGGAGCCATGCATTGTACATATCCTCAACGTAGGAGCTAGTACTTCCATTGAGAAAAGGTTCTGTAGCAGCTCGACTATTATATCTTTTAATGGGTTCTGAAGTAACTACTTGACTTGTCCTTGTTAAAGGGTCACTTCGCACCAACCATGATGCAAATTTTTTAGCACCTAAGACCCTTGGAGCCAGAGGGGTCAAAGAATTAAATACCACTCGTGCTTTATACATTTTGACCTGAAAATAATAAACATTGATAAAAACTTTGCAAAAATAAAATTAAATATTTGGTTGGTTGTTAAGGTCAAACAAAAATGGTGATAAAAAAAATACGTAGTTGAAAAAATTAAGTCAATGATAACAGTAAGTTTTTTAAAAACTGCCATTAAGTTTTGTTAAATTATTGAACACATTGGGAGAAACAACATATCTCTCTAGTGAGTCAAGTCTTATCTGGCGTAGACAACATTTTATCAATGCTCTTATTGAATCAATAAACGGGGCAGACTTTGTTTAAGAATTTTGATAGCCTTTGCAAAAGAAAAGAAAGTTATATAACAACTATTAATCATCTTGCAAAATAATTAATAGATATTATTTGAGTAATGCCAGTACGGTAGTACTTGTCAAAACAAGATAACAATTTCGTTTGAGCGAGCGGAATTAAAGTCCGATCGTTAATTCAAGATTTTTTTATTATCAAAACCAATGGAGCTCGGGAAAAATGCAACAATGAAATATCGATCTGTCATTTGAAGAAAAATATAAGAGGAGCGCAGCTTTCCAAATTCTTTTGCAACGTCGCGCAAAGTTGTGTAACAGCGTTCAATTTTTAAAATAAACCCTGTTGAAACGAGCGTGGCCGGCTCTCGGCAGTGTAAACGGCAGTTTAAAAAAAACCCCCCGCCGACGAGCGTCAGCTGATCTATCGAAGCGGCCGATCGTAAAAGTGTAAGGAGACGTCGGCGGAGGCTGCGTCAAGAGGAAAGGGGCCGAAAGAATAGGAGGAAAAAGCCGATCGAAAACAAACGGTCCGGCTATATACATTTTCTTTGGAGTAACTGGGCGGCGGGGGGGGAGTAGTGCGCGTCGCGGTGGTTTCTTATCTCGCTAAACCGACGTCAAGGAAATAAACGAATTAGCACACGGTGACGACGGTGGCGGCGTGAGTTTCTCATGACGTGTTCGGCGGCGATTCGCCGGGGGCGAGGGAAAAGCCCGAAGGCGGCTATCATCGCGGATACTGGAAGAGAGCAGTGCGAGCCGCTTGTGCGCCGTGACACACTTACGCTCTACTTAGATCGTGAAAGCAAACAGCTCCAAATGTCAATGTCATGTGACGCACATGTGGTGCGCCTCCGGAGCACACACACACTGCACACACACACACACACACACACACACACACACTGCCACTGTAACAATAAGGCTCAAAGACAGAGAGAAAGTCTGCTCCAAAAACGAGAGACCCTCTCTGCTCCAACTTTGTTTACCACAAGGGTGTGTTCATCCCAAGGAGGGAGCGAAGAGGGTGGTGGATAGTTGCGCGTGGGCCGATGCTGCCGTATGCACGCCGGCTGCGCAGAATCCGCGGGAGCTCGCGAAAGATGGAGACGTGCTGTGTATTCGCGTGTGCGTATGTGTCGTAGGAAGGGGAGGGGGGAGGTGAGGAAAGCACGCGGGCGGCTAGCATAAAAGAGAGTAGATTGCAGAAGTCGGGCGGCTAGCGGCGGGAGGGAGAGCGAAAGAGCGAAATATGTTGAACCGAAAGCATACACCTGGCGCTGGCGGGGGTTACACAACCGGCTTCTTTATATAGGCGCGCCCCGAGTGAGCGGCAGAGAGCAGCAAGAGAGAGAAGGAGAGAGAGTGCTCCGGATGGGAGGCGCGGCAAATGCGGCACCGGCGACGGTACAGCGAGGAGGGTTCCCCGCCCGCCACTCTCCCCCCCGCGCCGTATATGCAGAGCCACGGCCGAACGTCCGCCGTTCGTCTGCTATTTTCACGTGCGCCCCCGCAGATTTCCCGCTGGTGCACCTGGGGAGAGGGAGCGGTGGGGGATGGCTCAGCACGCGGATCAGCGAACCCAGCCGCGCCAGCTGCGGATTTTACGTAACTCCCAGGCTCTCGGGGTAATTAGTCCCCCGAGTGAGAGCAGCGAGGAAGCGAGAGAGAGAGAGAGAGGCGGATGGAAGATACGAGACTTTGGCGGGACAGTCGTCGGAGGCTCTCGGTACAGCCAAACCGAGCGTAGCTCGCGGCCGAGGGTGTTAGCAAGAGAAACGAAAGAGTCACGCGGTGGGAGGTGGATCGAGGAAATCGGGGTCGAGGATGCGAGCACGTACCTGCCTGATGTTAGCGGAACCTCGCTGACAGGCAGTCCACCATTTGCAGCGCGCAGGTGACGACTCCGGCGCAGCGAGTGCGCGCAAACGAGCCAGACCGACGCCGCCGTCGCCGCCGCCGCTGGGCGCCGCAGATGGGAGGAAAGTAGGGGAGAGTCGCGGGGGCGCCGCGGATGACGCGCGCCACCACCGCCCAATGGGACGCGGCGAATTTCACAGCGCCACCGCGCGGCAGATAACAGTATCGCTCTCTCTCCCACTGTTGCGCTTTATTTTTATAACTTTTCTTCGTCTTTTTTTTTAACGCGATAATAATTAAGCGCTGACAAGCTTAGCCGCGCGCTTACAGTGTTATCTCTCGTTATTTCTCCGCTGGCACGGAGCTTTCGGTTATCGTCGAGAGAAGGTCCTTTTTTCGCTTTAGCGAAGGAGTCGCGCGCACGTGTGCGCTTTCTCCCTTATCAGCAGTCAATGTACTCTCGCGCCTATTTAAATACAATAAACGAGTTTGCGTAACAATTATTGGAAAAAGCGCGCAATCAGTATGTATTTAGCGCTTTCGCGCGCGTACGTGGAATAATACGCGTCGTTATTATAGACACGCAGACGGCGCTGCGCGGGGAGGTGTGCCTGGAGCCTCGAACTTCTCCCAACAAGTGTATTTTCGTCCGGCGGCGTTGGATCATTGGGTGGGTGTATTTTTAAAAGTTGGATAATATAGAGGGGCGCTTTACCTTAACGCGCCTGCATTACGCCGAGCGTTTATTTTCGAAGCGAATCCTTGGCGTAGCGGTGCTTTGCGGATAAGAAGCAACGCGCGTCTCGTACACTTGTTATTATTACTCTTCTTTTTTGTCGTTTTTTTTCACCGGCTCTCGACGTCTCACAGTCAAGGTCATCGGAGCAGCACCGCGTGTTTTCTCACTGTTCGCCTCTTATATTTTTTTTTTGTTGGTTCTCCCTTGTACCCGCGAGTATTTACATTTTCTAAATTTAATAACCTAAATAAGCCGGTGGCAAGCGCGGGGGAAGGGAAGAAAAGCTAAAAAATAACTTGGTTAACTCGGTTGTATAGCAATGTTCACGTAGCAACAACCCCTGCTCTCCCGATTATGCCAAAAATATTCGAAGCAAACAAAACAAGCGTAAGAAGACAAAAGTTGGTTAACCATTGCAAGGGAAAATCGTCGGTTTCGCGCGCAACTTCTCTCGACTTGTTGATAACTTTAGTTCCGGCCTCTCCTGGACCCGCACACCCGGCAAACTTTTCAGTGAAGAAGAGCTAAATTTTCCGCTTATTTTCAGTGGGCCCCCACGCGTTTACACATAGGTAATACACAGTCACACGGTCAAGCCATAGGAAAAATTAACGGAAAGCGCGCGCGTCTCTTTGGCAAATTATGAAGTTCAGCAGCTGAAAAGAAAACAGAGGAGCAACATAACAAACGTACACACTTTCAAGAAGCGCTATATCGAAAATTCCGGCTCGGCTCGGAACATGGGCTCCGAAGAGATCGTCGGCGTATCTTTGGCGTTATCAGGTAAAAGGCTAAGCTTCCTTTCTCGCTAATCGCGCTCTTTCGAGTGAGAGTCTCAAGTTCCAAAGATCACTAACCACCGAATATTATCGCCGCCGTCCGATAAAACGCACACGCCCACTCGAAGCTGCGAATAATCAGCCGTCGGATCGGGACCTTGAAGCTCGCAACTCGTGTCACGACTCGCTCTCCTGCACGAGCCAGCCGAAGCTCCGGCTGCAAGGTATGGCCCGGGAGGGAGTAAGCTTCGCGATTACATGCCTCTCTGACCCCGTTCGACCAAAAAATCCCCTTCAGAGCTCAACGACAACATCCATTTGGCCGTGTCGAATTACGACTCGATAAAGAAGCAATGGGAGTACATGAAGGCGATGCGGGTGAACCAAGAGGAGGGCTCGTCGCGCAAGTCCAGCGTGACCTTGAGCTCGCTGAACCTCGTCTCGTCGGACCACTCGCGCGACGACGTCACCCCCGACGACGAGAATCTCGAGCCGAGGGAGGAGGAGGAGGCGCCCGTTGAGATCGTCATGAATCCGAGATCCCCGTCGCCGAGCAAGCAGAGCCAGGAGGACGTGCAGCAGGCGAGCCAGGCCAAGAGCCTCGAGAGCATCGGCACGCGGCGATCCCGCAAGACGGCCAAGCGCAAACGGCCCAACGGCAAGAAGACCCTCAACGAGGAGACGCTCAAGCTCTCGCTCCTCTACAACGCCAAGCCCAAGAAGAAGAAGCAGTCGAGCGCCGCTAGGTTGAGGAACTCGAATTCCAAGAGCACCGTCATGACCAGGGACCCCCTGCCCGATAAAAGGCCCGAGCGACGGAAATTCAGGAGACAGCGAAGTAATCGAGATGTATTATTGTTATTCGCGTGCATTGCAAAGATTGAGTAAAACGGCGCAATCCTCCATCTCCCCGTGTCTGGCTCATTAACGTTTAATTACAACAGCCGATACACACGCGAGTGGGCTCGACGCGTATATCGCTATCCGGCGTTATCTTATCCGGCGCCCCTCCCGACACTCGCCGTGTCATTCAATTCGCGTTGCATATCTCGCGAGCGAGTTACATCATCCGACGATCGCCAGAGAGAAAGAGAGAGTTAACAAAGGTCGTTAACTCGGTTGCAGGCTTGGAGACGGTCTCCGGGACGACGGTGGCGAGGGCCGTGCAGTTCCGCAGGAGGCTGGGCCCATTGAAGACGCGGGACTCCCGGCAGCCAGCTCCGAGCGCCCGGGGCCTCGTCAAGCTCTTTCAAAGCCAAAAAGCCCTGCAAAGTGGCAGCCTGGCTACGGTCTCGAGCGTCCCGACGAAAATCGAGGCGAGCCCCGAGGAGGAGGATGAGGTCTGCGAGTACCTCGACGACGAGTCCCAGGCTAACGCGGTCGGCGACAGTCTCGCCCGCAACAAGTACGCCGAGGAGAAGATCGACATCGAGACGATTAGCGAATCCGAGTAGGAGCTATGAGACAATTGCTTCGCCGATATAAGAGAGGCTGTTTTGTAAATCGAGCGTAGGGAGAACGTTTACAGGGGCGAGGAGCAGCCGAGCGGCAACGCGGTCTGCTGCCAGGCGAACGAGGAGCAGCCGAGCGGCTACGGCCAGAGCCTCTACGACCCCTTCCAGCAGCGCAACTACGAGATGCCGACGACGGCCTCGAGGATGAAGCAGGTCCACCGCTCGCACTACGGCTTCAACATTCGCGGCATACCCTTCGTCGTCGGCACCTCGCTATCGCCCAGCCACAATCTCGGGCTCAACATTCAGCAAGTAAAAACGCAACAAACACTCTTCTACGATTAATCGAGAGAGAGAATTGGCAATTGTTGCTGATTTATGCGTGGACGGAAGGTTTTGAACGTGATAAAAATGAAGAAGCCTGCGACGCTGGGGATCAATCCGATGCTGATAAGGAAGTGCAGCAAGGGACTGAGCCCGGTGTCGCTGCTGCTCAACGAGCTCAGCCACGAGTGCATGAGATCCTGCCAGGCTTGGAACTGCCAGGAGGACTACGAGCAGCAGTGCATCGGCAACAACATCGGCTCCTACTCCTCTGGCCATCTGCAGAATAACGCATTTGCCAACGCGGTCAGCAATCAGGCTGGCTTCAAACAGAGTAACGTCGCTTGCGAGCCCCTTTACGAGGAGGACGAGGTACAAGTGATGTCGTTGTAAATTTATGAATATCGAGCTATGTACTGTGGTTTCAATAAAACCGCTGTGTTGTAAAAGGAGTGCCGGTCGATGCGCTCGGACGGCAATTCCGTGTACCAGGAGATGCGGGAAAAGCAATCGGGCCCGGACGACACGTTGGAGGCTTGTCAGCGATCCCGGTATCATCATCACCAGCAGCAACGTTTGCCGGCGAACGTGACTAAAGTAAGCGACTGCCAAGAGTCAGCTCGAGCCGCAAGCCAACGCCAGCCGGCGCGTTTTTACCGTTGCAGTTCGATCGCCGGATGATCGAGCTCAACATCGCCGACGAAAATAGCCACAAGTGTCCCAAGAGCAACAAAGAAATGATGGACATCTTCAGCCGGCTCTACGAGCAGTTCGACAAGATGATCTCGTTAGCGAGCTTTTACATGACTCTCTTACATATATCCCCTTACGCGTTGCATGCTTATGCATTATAAAATCCTGTTAACCGAGCTTTACCGATTAAATTGGATCATCTAACCCGTCGCAGGCAGCACGAGAAGCTAAAGGAACAGCTGGAGAAGCGCAAGGACAAGGCTCTGATGAAGGAGATGGCCGAGCTCGAGGCGGCTATGAACGCCAAGGAGCAAGAGATCGCGGCAGTTGTCAGCCTCTACACCGAGGTATACATACGCGTTGCGCAACTCTGAGAAACAAAAAATATTCCACTTAGTACATATGACGCCCTCCCGAGACTACGTAGGCAACGCTTCTAGACGGAAAATAAATTGCCTCACGTATTTTTTTTGTATATTTTTCTCGAGTTAAAACAGTCGGTCTGACCAAACTCGTCGCTACTACTTTTGCGCAACCTAAATTTCTCACTCCACTGACCAGCGAGATTTTTCTCCAGGTGATGTCGCTGCGCCAGCAGATGCGCCAGCTGCGCGAGCGCAACAGTCTCGCCTGCCTGACGCACTCGGAGACGGGGGTGCGACAGTCCGGACTGTCGCGTCGTGCCCACACTGCCCTGCCTTACGAGGCCGTGCCCGGGCGCAGGAGCCAGTCCTGCGGCGGCGCACATCGCGGGCCCTCCGCCATCGTCTGCCACGAGCCGCCGCACTCGCTGCGGCTCACCAGCCTCCTACGACAGATACGTGCCTTTCACCGGCAGCTCTCGCTCTTCTAAACAGGATCGCCCGTTTTTTGTGCCTCAAATATCGCATTCGCCGATTTTCACCGTCCCGTCTGCCTTCCCGCTGAACTGTGACTTTTTTAATAAAATTTATTGGAGAAAACCGAACGACAAGGCGTAATTGTTAAATTTTTGTTTGTTTGTATAGAATAGTGGGTTTTGAGGGATTTTTAAAATAAGTCAACACTCGGATTATCTGATCAATAATAACTATATTCATTGTTTGTTTGTTTTTTTATGTATATATTTATATATATACACACACAATCACTTAAGTCTGCGGTGCTACGTAATATAATGCAAATATGTAACTATATTCATTGTCGCTATGCTTCAATTAATTTATTTAGTTTTTTTGTTTTCTCTTAAATGGCTGATTCAAAATACGTGCTCTTCCGCGCGCACGATTTATGTATATATATATTGTAAACTCACAAGGTCCAGTAAGCGCAGAAAATGTCAAGGTTTACCGCTCATTGTTTTTCCTCTTTTTATTTAATTTTTTTTTTCTTAACTTATTTATATAAGAAACGTACTGGATTATTCTGACGCATTTGTTTGCCTTTTTTTTTCTTGTCCATACGAATACATTGCTGTTAGCCTGTAACACATACTTTAACGAAGACCAGCATATAAACAATTACTCCATCGGCTACTGTTTATTCATGCAAGCAATATTTAAGTGTTTGTATGTTCACATCTACTAAATTGTTCAGACTGCAGCGTGTAAAACACGCCGTAAAACACTGAGCGCTCGAAATATATATACTCATTGGAAATTCTACGGGTAATGCCTAGATATGTCGTTGTAACAATATAACATGATTTTCTTTTGTCCAGTTTCATTCCTTTATTTTTGTTTTTTTTTTTATCGACTCTTAAGTTTTATTCTCATGATACTCGAAAGTTTTTTGTTTTCAATAGCAGGTGTTTTGTAAAAAAGAAAGAAAAACACGTTTGTCTCTTGTTACTTCCTTCAAACTGCTACGAAGCACGTATTACTTAAGGCATAACAGCTTTTAAATAAGTTTGCAGAGAGTACAACGTAACATAGGCAAAAATATAGGCTTAACGCTAAAACACCGACATTTAATAATAAAAAAAAATATTTCATTCTTGCGTTCTTTTTTTTTCGTCTTTTAAACTTGCATACAAAATGATAGTAACAATATAATTCTAAACAATGAAAAACATTTTCTTAACGAAAATATAATGATAAACCTTTGCGAGGAATACAATTCCTACTATTAAAGCTATATTTCTTTACCAACCATCTCGTTTTAAAATCTATTCATCCACGGACAAACATTCTTTCTCTCTTTTTTAATTCAATAATTCTTTTATATCACAGACTAAAAAATGCTTTGGTCTACAAAAATCATTCCACACCATATAAATATCTTATTTATGGCATAAATCTGAGTAAAGCATTCCTCGATGAAGTATTAATTATCAAACACGTTCGGTGTTTATTTAATAGAAAATTCTTTTATATCTTTAGCCACAGTAGTTAAAAATGTTTTTCAAAAAATGTATGAGATGCATTCTTATAAAAAAAATTATTTATAAATCATTTTTTTTCTCAAACATATCGATTGGCATCAAACCTTAACTCTCTCAGCGCATTCGCGTTATAGATTATATTAATTTACGAGTCATTAATTTTCTGTAATTGCTTTTCAACAATACTAGGTACAGTAATTGTCGGAATTTTTATGTATAAAACCGTGTATCGTAGAACATAGGTATATAAACACTTAATTAGTGTTGATCATTGTCAAATTCTTCAAAATTTTAACAGTCGATAGTACTCTTAGACATTTGTAACATGCGATATTTTTTTTCTTTTGGTTTCGTACAGGCGAGATGCGCGAGCAAACATTTAATATCGTAGTTTTTAACGTAATGAAATAACAAATAATTATCAAGTGAAAAATATAAAATTTTTACAGGTCGATTGCTTTTGTTAAATAAAAACTTTAAAAAGTTTAAAAAAGGGTATCCAAAAAAGTTGTTTATACAAAACTACAATAGGATACATCTACGAGTAAAAATTGCAACCTGATGAAGTAAATGTGGCATCGCGAAATTTGTAATCTTTATAAGATGTTACATTTTGAAATTCTGTCAACACGTTAGTGTAAATGTAAAAGTACAATTTTCAGACTACTTTTTGAACAACGCGGGTGTTACAGATATAGTATTTTAAATTTTTTCTAATTCTTTAGGTCCTTGGAAAATTTCTGTTTTCAATATAACTGTGCGCAACACGTTACACATTATTTATATAGATTTTCGACTTACAACTAAACAATCTATCATTTAAATAGCAACCCATTGTAATTTAAACAGCTACAGGTACTTTCGTATTTAACAAGCTTAAATAATATATAAAATGAGAAATGAAAAGTCGTCTGTAAAAAAGAGTTGCCTTTTACATCGACGCACTAGAAAGATGAAGTATAGTCTATATAAATACGAGACAATCATATCGCAAATATATATATATCAAGGTACAGGGTCGCTTTCATAATTTAAATGCTCTGTCAGGCAATCTTCGCTAGCAAGGCGCTGATCAATCTAAGTTTGGCTTTTGTTTGCTTATAAGAGTCGTAAATAATGGTTACTTGCGGGCCACGGTCTTCGCGTTGCATTCGACGGCCAACGCGCGCTTCGAACTGCATTTCCAATTCTTTCAGTGCTCTTCTCAGACGTTTTTTCTCTTCCTTGGTTATTCGTTGTTGTTGCAATAATTCGTCCCTAAAGTAGACATAAATATTTTAATAATGAAGAAAATGTATACGCGTTATCGATTTTATTGACTTAAGATAATTACTTTGGCAGAGAGTGAAGACTTTCAACAACGCCTCGGCTACCGTCGCTGCTACTGTGTTGACTGTCGCTGTCGGTAGGTGCTTGTTCCATTGAATCAATGCAATCTAAAATTCCTCGATGAGACATGTCCGGCTCGCTGGCTCTTCGATCGCAATCGATGGGATTTATCGTTGAACTAAAATCCATGGCTTCGTGTTCTAAAATCGTCGCCAACTCCGACATGCTGTCATTGTAACGATTCTGTAAATGATTATTAAAAATTTTAATTAAACGAAACTACAGCAACTATTAAAATCCGGATAGTAAAAAATATAATTCTTACAGCGCCTGCTCTGATGAGCAATCGTTTGAGGGTCCTATATCTATCGTACAAGGGTCGGACGATAGATCTGTCTTCTTTGGAAACAGGCCTGCCGAATGTGTTTTCAATGTGCAGCAGTGCCTTCTGCACGGCAGTCTTCTCGTCGAGCAGTTGTTCGTAGCTCAAATTTTCCATATCCTCCGGCCTGTTGTACTTGATCCTCTTGTCGGCGAGCCTGCGATCGACCTCCTTCACCATATCGCTCATAGTCGTAGCGCGTAATTTCTCCTCGCCGTTGTTGTTGTTGTTGCAGGCGGCGATGTTCTCGTCGCGGCTCATTCTCGGGCTGCTGAGCAGTGTGCCGACGAAGCCTTCCTTCAGTATCTTGTGCTCCTTCCTCACTTTGCTCAGCTCCGCGACGATTTTCTTGATGTCGCGATTGCTCATTTTGTCGGAGTGACTGGGCCGATAGCCGAAACTGTCCTCGAACTCGCCCTCGTACTTTCGGATCTTCTTCTTCAAGCTGTTGATCTGCTTCATCAAGCTTTTCAAGCCGTAGTCTTTCTGGCTCGTTATGTTCTCCTGGCCCTCGGGAGCGTCCTCGGAATAAAAGCGCCGCGGCACCAGCACGGAGTTTCGGGGGGAGATCATGGCTTCCACTCGCTCGTCCATCTCTTCGTCCTTCAAAACATCAACGGCCCAAGGTTCAGTAATCATCGTCGCGACACAAGTAACGTGTCAATAGCCAATATTATTTCTCTCTACTCACGTTGCTCTGACGAATCGGAAAGTTCCAGTTGGTCAGAGTTGGATTGTTGGCATCCTCGTGCTCGAGCGATGCCGGTCTGACTGGCGAGGGTGACCTGCTGGGCCCGCTGTTCAGCATCTCAAGGAAACTCTGGGCCTGCATGCCCGTTTTGCTGGGGTCCGGGCTCAGAGTGAAAATCCTCTCCGAGTCCTGATTATCATTTTCCTACCGATCCAATCGAAACCTCAACTCTCCCATTCACAATAAAAGAAATAAAGGACACTCTGGGTCGGCTTACCTTGCTGGAGTTCTGATCGTAATTGGCGCCGAGATGTAGCTTCTTCCTTCTGACCTGCCTGCGTCCTCTGGGTGTCACGCTCCGGCTGAAGCGCTCGCTGTTTCTCAGCCGCTCGGCGTCGCAGTCGTACTTCTCGGTCGCAAGAACGACGTCGCTCGAGTGGACGAGCGAGGTCTTGGAAGTGATCGGCGAGCCGTTGTTCCTCTCCTGCAGCGGCAGGCTGCCGTGGCGCTTTAAAAAAACAAAATCCACCGATCTAACATCCTCTCGATGGTATACAAAAGAGCGGCTAAATCGTGAAGGTCACTTACCGGTCCGTGGCCCATGTCTTTCTGGAGCTTGGAAAGTATGTGATGGTGCTTGGCGCTGTTGAAGTCCTCGTGGCTGCTCACTCGCCTGATGGTCTCGCTCGACTTTTCCGAGCTGTCGTCGTCGTCGGCCGCTCGCTTGTTACTCTCGAATATCCTTTCCTCGCTGTTGCTCCTTTGGAAACACACACATACGTTACGAAACGTTAACGACCTTTGCCTGATCAATAATCTACGCGTAATCGCGTTGAAGTTCATTCGCGACTCTTGCGTCACGCGCGCTACACGTTGCATAAAACGAATCAACGAATCCGATTGTCTTATCTTGATTTTCTGTTTTATTTTCAAACAACACCTATATATCTGTCTAACGGTTCGACCTTTTTTTGATCGATCTACAAGAAACTTTTTCTTTATCGACGATAGAACAAAAACAGTTCAATGCCACGCAAGTATAACGGATTAATTTATACATACCTTATAAGTTTTCTCTCTTGTCCACAGGAATCACGTCGGTCCTTCCGCTTGGGCGGCTTGGCCGAGCAGACGAGCAGTAGGCCGGTCTCGGCTTGATGTTTGAAATCCTCCTGGTTCTCCTTGCAGAGCCTGCAGTCGGTGCTCGGCAGGACGCCGTTGACGCTCGACTCTTTGGCACTGCAACGCAAAAACGACGCGCTCGTCAATCCAGCCCAAGCGCTTATCCTCGAATGAACCGATCAGCCGGCCGATCGCTCGCTTTATCCCCCCATTAAGACGCATTTAATCGACGAAAAGAAATCAGCCTCTCGGTCTAATAATTCGGCTTCTTTCTTTTTTTTTCCGCGTCCGTGCATGTGTGTTCAACAGCCGGGCCGCGTGAATTTATCAGCTTTGGCGCCAGGCCGTCGCGCCGAGGAGCTTGTAATTATAATCGCGAGCGCCCGCGATTTGGCAAGTATACAGGTGATCGGCACGTGTCTGGAAAGTGCCGCTCTTCTTCCTGCGCGGTGAAATTGTATAGAGAGCAGGGACCAAGGTCGATTCGCTAGTCTCGGGACGTGTGCCGGCTGCTCGCTATGCCGGTGACCGGGTTACCGATCCCCCCCTACCCACCCGGTTGCTCTGCTATATGTATGTAGGCCGAGCGGCTCGCGAAAAGCAACGATGAGTAAGGTCGGGAGTTACGCGCGGCTCGTTGAGGTATTGGGTAACATCGGTATAGCTTGCTCGCTGCAGTGTATAATACGCAGACACGATCCGATTGCTAAATCGCAGAATTGCATTCGCGGACTTTGGCGATTCGGTTATGTGTATAAACGCGTTTGTGATCGTACGCGCGTCGGTGAATTTCGAGCGCGTCAGAGTGGGCCGATACTGCGAGTCAATATTTGACAATTGGCTACCGAAATTTTATATCGGCCACATAAATTATTATATGATAATCGTCGCGCCGGTATAACGCTCGATCAACGCGCAAATTAACAAGTCAGCTGGCTGTGGTTCGTTTGCAAACGAAATTTGTTTGATAATATTAAAGTTAAGGTCGTTTCGTCATTAAAGCCATAAATTACATAATTTAGTCGCGGCTCTTTATCGGATGATTATGCTAATGAGTCGCGCACACACACACAGCTTGTTGCCTGTGAATTAAGTTGCGTGTTAATGTTTAGTTATACCGTTATAAGCAGCAATGATAGGCCTGTGTGTTTGGCTATAAATAATATCGGCGCCTCTTTGTGATACACACATTTCGATATACGTATAAGTGACGAGAACAGAAAAACCCCGAGCTATTGATAAAAAAAAAAAAAAATAAAAAATGATAATATTTTGAGTTAAAAAAATTCCGTGTGTCCTATAAATATAGGGAGAGCGAAGGAAAGCTGACCGGTTGGGATTTCTGACTAAGCGCAGGCCAACAAATGAATGAACGACTGCATATTCGAGCGCGCCGTCTAATTATAGCGCAAACACGTGTACGCGCGCAAATCTGGCGCTCCTCTAGACTCTCAGCGGAAAATTCGCGAAATCGTAGAAATGAACGGAGGATATATGAATCAAAATTACATCAACTCTGGTGTACGCGCGATTAGAGTTTCGAATCTATATGTTGAGCCCATTATTCTTTGTGAGCATACGTGGACGATTTATGAGCCGCGAAATCGCGTAATTTGGCGATATGATAAAAAAATGCAAATTTTTCGAAGATAAGCAAATTTCGGGCAAATGCATAAAAGCGATAAATTTAAAACGAGTGGCAAGATCAACGAAAGCCAACGTAACGTCACCCCAATTAATACACCCACGCGAGAGTATCAAACATGCTCCAAGTAAAAATTCTCAATCAGTTTAAAAATCAATATTTTTAATTTCCTGGCCGAAATAGCAAACAATCTTGCGTCTATCCCCGCAAACCACGAAAGAAAAAAAGAGAGAGTCATAACCGCGAGGTTGTAAGACATTTCGGAAGCTCCGAAAAATACGCCGATATCTAGTTTAACAAGCCCAATTATCAGCGTCGCTGACTCACCGCATCCAGCTGCGTGTAGTAGAAAGAGAGAGAGAGAGAGAGAGAGCAGTATATATATATCCGCGTTTATATAGGCAAGCGGGTATAGTCGCTCAATCTAAAATCTCATGTGATCACGAAGACCAGCTTTCTTTTCCAGTGCTGGCTAGCCGGCTCGCTCTCCACGATCCTCTCGCAGATCCGATGAAACATTTATGGGGTTCCTGCAGTTGCGGGCGAAACTCTGGCGAGCGGCGCGCCAACAGCTCGTATAAGAGAGAAGCCGCGCGGACCAAGAGGGATAAGGACACACGCCTCTGGGGGTTTTTCCCTCTCGCGACGCGACTGTTGCGACTCGCGCACGGCTATGGAGAACACGCAGTAAGAGAGTGCGCCGATGCTGACCGGCTCGCGTCGGGGAAGCTACTGCCACTCGGCGTGGACTGTCAAAGCGGCCTATGCTGGCCGTCGTCTCTCGCTGGCCCGCCGGCCGCCCACCGCACGACGTCGCCGCGGGAGCCAAAGGAGGGAGGCACGCGAAGCCTGACGATATAGGCTATATCCGCTCTGTCTGTGCTATAAGAGACCTTTACACTCACCCGGTCGTTTTTGCACGAGTGTATGGCCTGTGGATGAACACGTAATTTGAGGAATTTTATTTCACGAATGAACGCTCGCGCTAAGCATTCCAGCGGCACTGGGTTACGCTATAATTACGATTAGCTATTATCTATGCACGCGTATGCTCGACTTTCACTCGTCCGTGTCATTGCTATCGTGTACATACGCGTTTTTTCGCCAATACTCATCGCTATATTTTTTCTTCGTTTTTATCTAGAGCTAGACAATACGTAGTACATAGCGTGGAAAAAGGATAACGACGAGTCTAGCTGCGAATATTCGGCATACCTGAACGACCGAGTAATGAAACGTCTCTCTCCGTTAATATGCATTTTACTCGCGCGCCAATGCCGAAAGTATTTACGTTATCGCGACGAAGTGTAAACGTCGCTAAACGTGGCAGCCGGATGTTTTTATTACAACAATATTGTATTTAAAAGAAAAGCGACAACGCGCGAAAGTAAGCGCTTGCTGTTTGAATAAAGCTCGAGGGCGCCGGATAGCCTTATCGGAAATCGCGCGAGAAGTGACGTGAAACAAAACAAACAAATAAACGAGCTTAATCGAGAGCAAAATCAGCCATCAATCGCACCTCCCGATTCGCCCGGGCGTTTAGAGCGAAACGGTAAAACGGCGCCACGTTCATCCTTTTTTTTTGTCCATACTCGGCGCGCGGGCCAGTGGAAAAATTCCAACCGCGCCGGCCCGCTTATTCTCTCCAACGCTCTATACTGAGGGGGCCGAGGGGAAAGAGGGCGAGTAGCCTAATGAAACTGCGCGATTGCGCAACAGCTAACTCAGCGGCAGCAGCCAGCGAGTACAGTGTGTAATTTCGTGCGCCAAATAGCAGCAGGCGACAAGGAGCGCACGTGTACACATACCTCACACTATTCCACTTTCGACTTTTCGCAGAGTCGCGCGGAGTATAAGGCAAGGGGGGATGAGAGGTGCAGAGAGGTCCACGGCTCTAGCACGTGACGCGCGAGCGAAAGTTGGCCCCCGTCGCGCACGTGCGATATGTAGTGCGCTCTCATAATACAGCCCCGCTCCGCCCCTCGCCACCGCACGCATCCGAAATCTATTCGTAGAGACAGTCTGCTTGTGCAAGCTCCCCTAACACTTGGCACTCGACTCCAGGATTCCTTTGAGCTGTGTAATACGGACGTGAGAGCATAACGGCCTTGGGCACCCGATGTCAGGGGAGAGGTATAACCGAATTCGGGTGTAAGTCCATTATTCAGCGATTTTTCGGCAGGAGGAGAGAGAGAGGAAGTGTGCCACGCGCTGATGCACACAGGTGGCCACGTGTATACGCGGCGATCCTTCGAGACTAGTAATCTTTGGCTCGGCCGAGAGAGAAAGGCAAGAGGGGAGCGGGCAGGGGAGACTATCACCCTGTCTGCACGTGCGTGCGCTCTCGATCAGTGGAAGAGAAATGGAAGCGAGCAGCGAGGAAGCTAAACCGGTTTTCGGGAGCTTCGGCAAACGGGTTTCTTCAGTCGCGCGTTTCGATGCATTTCGCCCGCTCTCACCGCGACGCTGCTTATCTATACTGTCTATGAGGATGTGCATCATCGAGAGGAAGAGAACACGACTCTCCTCTTGTACAGCGTGAGCTCGTTGCGAATATGTTACGAGCTGATTGATTGACGCTCATCAAGCTCGCTTGCCCCCCCCCCCCCCGTCGGAGCCACGCACCGACCGGATGCGATAATGTGTTTTGACGTTTACGACTCGGATGAATCAAATGTGTACCGCTCGCTTCGCTTTGACTAATTGCCATTGGAAGATTTCTTAATGCGAGCCTTTTTTTATGTACGCGCCTTTAGCGCCAATGAGAATTAGAAAATACGATGTTTAATTGATTCTTCCTTGAGAGCAATTCCAGAGGCTTTTGTGCTTTGTAATGAGAAAAAGAAGAAATTCGAGGGAAAACAAGTTGTTACCGTTCTTTTTTCTTTTTTTTTTAAGGCTGACTTGTAGTTTTATATTCGAGGGAGAGGCCGTGAAGATTACAAGGTCGCGAGAAATAAACTGCGGAATATATGACTTATTGGTTAATGTCAAAACTTTATTTATAGCATCATTATATGGGGGAACGCTGGAAGAGCGATATACAAATTTATTATTAAATTGATTATTCAACGCGATCGTGTTACGGGAGAATGAAAAATTTACGAACTCGACTCGCTTATACTCGTACCCGAAAAAAAAGGAGAAAATTTATCGTGTTATTCCGTAACTGTTTCAAAATAAATTAGCCGAATAACAATGTCTGTTTATAAAACACGAGAAAAAATTTATCAAACAACAAAGGTATTTCTTTTTTTAAACATAGCCATTTATATTATTAAAAGAAGAATAAAGGAAAAGTACGAATGGAAAAGTATAGCAATTCGTTTAAAAACTTTAAATCTATTTTTCTCTTTTTCTCATTTTTTTTCCCCGCGATATTTTAGGTCTGGTTTGGCCATCGCTTTGTGGTGCCGAAAGCAACTCCGGCAATTTTCCCATATAGATTATTTGCCAAACGGTCGCCGGTTAGAGCACACCCATCAAAGTGTCTATGTGTTTCGTATGTTTCGAGCTCGACAGCCTACAGTCAAGCTCGAACGCAGGATCTATATTTAACAGCGCCGTATACAGACAGCCGCACTCCGTATAATAAATTAGAATCGCGATTATCGTCGAGCGTAATTAACACCCCCCCGAGCGAAAAACAAACTGCGCCTCTCGTAGATATACCAGCGCTCGAGCGCGAAAGAGCCTTTTAATAAAATTGATTAATACATTTTCAGACCCGCTCAACAGCACACGTACACACGCACTCGCTTCGGACTCTCTTCGATTTTTTGCGTGTCCACGCGCCGTTCGCGCGACGACGGCGCTCTTCTCTCCAAAACAACGTAATTTAATAAAGCACCGACGAACAGGCGCGCGGGTATACGCTCTGGCGTCGGGAAAACAAGGGGTTGGTATAAAAATAGGGCCGTCGGAATTTCCAGAGAGTGAGAGATACACTCGCGAAAACAGCCTCTTCCTCGGGAGCGAAAGCGACTCTTAATGACGTTCTTCCCCCCCCCCCCCTGTGAAATTGAATTCCAAAGGCTCGCGCGTCTATCGATCCCTCCTCTATACGCGACCGAGAGCTCTCTATATACCGACATCGGCTGTCCCAATCAGCAAGTTTGTGTTTCTTTCTTTTTTTTTTCGAGCTCGGTGAGTCATCCACGAATTTCCAGGGTTGCGGGTTACATGGGCCGAAGAAGAAAAGTCGTGTCGGAGAGAGAAAATCCGAAGATGAAGAGCCTCGCGTCTCTGTGTGTGAATATAAGCTTACCGGCTTTATTTTTAGCCAAGCGGACCGCGCCTCCCGCGGGTTGTTTTCGAAAGTCCGGGCGAGTATAGACCGTATACGCACACAGCTCCAGCTTATACGCACCGGCGCTTACATTATTTATGCTATTTCGCGCGAGCGCGGGGATGGAGAGCGGAGGTAAGTCACGCGGGTGAGAGTCACGCGCTTTCAGTTTTTTTTTCTTCGCGTCGTTGCGCAAGCTCACTTATTTGCCGCGAGAGAGAGAGGCAATTACGGATGATTGACCGCGAACGAGAGGAGTCGACGACGCCTGCACTTCGACCTACGCGAATGTTTGCATTTATATTAAAGGCCGAGAGGAAAGGAGGAAACGTCGAGAAGGAATATATCTATGGTTGCGTATGAGATCCGAGAGGATAAGAGGCGAAGGTTTTTGCGAGAAGTGGCCTTTTCCAAGGAGCGAAGGACCGAGATTCCAAGGTCCCTTGGATTTTTCAATGCTCTTTCGCGTCGTTTAATTTTAAAGCGCCTGGTAAACAACTGCGTTTTATGCTACACACAAGCTTATAGGGTAAAGTTGCATTGCCACGTTGAATATCGTGTTTTCCATTTGTTCGATCTAACACTTGTCTCTAATAAGACGGAGAATCGAGCTTCGAGTGTTTACGACGCTCGCGAAGCTTTATTTTTTTCTTTCTTCGTCGAATAATCAAACTAAAATTGCATCTATGCAGACTTTTGCAAAGTTCCAATTGCATCAGCCGAGGCAAAAGATAATCAATTCGTTTGGAGACGCGATTGCAAGTTTTAAGCGGAGATTACCTTGGAAGCGGTCAATAAGATTGTTAAGGTCTCTCTCTCTCTCTTTCGCATACGCGATCTAAAAATAGCGTCGAGCAAGCCAAGGCATAGAGAACTGCGGCGGCTCGTCTAAGCGAGCGAAAGAAAGAAAAAGAGTACGGAATAACAATAGGATTCCAGGAAATTGGACTGTTTTCAAAGTCAATTAAAAAAGCACGTAACCAGCCGTGTGTGTGTGTGTGTATATATATTATGCTCTCATTGCATCCAAACGAAACCCTAAAGTTTACGGGCTAAAGCTTCTTAAAAAGCGCGAGGCGCCGATGTATCGGGCCCCGGGAGAGAGAGTGACCCTGAGAAAAGTTCCATCGACGCTGCGGGGCAAGCTGTGTGCTTTCGCGGGGCTTCGCTCGCCGATTATCGCATCTCGCGCGTTACGTACGTGCGAGTAAGCCTGCTGGGATATGTAGAGACATATTGCGTTGGATGACGACTGAGAACAGGTGCATCGAACGAATTAAACGCTCTTTGACGCAATATCGAGAGAGAGAGTTGACGATTGCGCGCTTTATTTCTCTTATATCCTCTTTGCACACGTATAGATTTGTATAAGTAAAAATTACTATATTGTATAGGTTTTTGGGGACAGACTCGATGTATAGAGGAATTTTACTACATGTATAATACT